>JAEBDU010013389.1:86571-136840 GCA_016802625.1 Heliconius numata | reverse complement strand
CCTTATTTGCACCCTTAGGGGGTGAATTCTAGAAAACCATGAAACATGTATTTAATTATATACGTTTAAGAGTCTAAATTTCAAATTTTATAAGAATTGGTGACGATTTAAAAAATTTTTCATACAAACTTTGAATCCCTATTTCACCCCTTTAGGGTTAAAATTTTTCAAAATCCCTTCTTAGTGGATGTCCAGATTACGAAAGTAAACTTTTGTCCAAATTTAACGTTTCTACCATTCGCGGTTACGGCTGTGCGCGCGTCTTACCTCAGTCAGTGAGGACAAGTCCTTTTATTTTATATATATAGATATCAGTCCTAATACTATGAGTTGACTGCAAGTTAGGACTTGCAGTCGGAGATTGGTCTAGAAATTCATTTTTTTCTATAAACAATAACAATAATTACTATTAACAAGTTATTGGCCCAAAAAAATATTATCTAATAAATTCTATTAGAATTTGTTCATGTATCTTAAAATTCACTTTCATATTGTTTACTCGTAATACAATTTTATTAGCAAATGTCAAATAACTAATTTAACCTATCCTAAAAATAAAAACAACACTAGTAAATTTGGAAGGAAATACCCAATTCCAGTAGAGATTCTTACCTACATACAAAGATGTATATCGGATATCTTGCACCAAGTGAAATGCTTGACAAATGGTCCTAGAAATGCGATCGATCTGAACCACGCCATGTGGAGCCAAAGTGTTGGCTGCTTCTGTTTATCTGAAGAATCTATTTGAAGAATATTTTTTTGAATACAATTTCGTAAAATAATTTCATAAAATGAGATCGTCGTGGGGTCGCGTCTAAAACCAATTTCATTCACTAGGGGGGGTGCAATTTCACTAGGGGAAATAATTTCCCAACTCTGGTAACAAGACAAAGCGCGGCGTTGAATTCAGCCAATTAACACGTAATGTTTGAACAAATTACTATCCATGGAGAACAGAGTGTCTTGACAGTAGATCTGCCTACTCTGCTACGGGTTTGCGGGAAACAGTGTGAAGCTAATAAAAATACATTATTCAACATTCCGCAATGGCACAAGCGTGTGACTGTAAACACAACGGTTGCGGGTTCGATTTCCAGTCGAGCACCCACAAAGGAAAGGATTGAGTTCCGCTACTCCACATGCAGTCTCCAAATTAAACGGAAAGCGAAGAACGGAGTTTTGGATTGGGTTACCTCTGCCTGTCCTGGTATTTGCGGGGTACAACGTGAAGCTGGAGGAAAAATCTAGTTTATTAGAGTGTTAGAGTTTTAGTCACCCCTGACCTATTTGTTTGTCCTAGTAGAAACCAACACGCGAGTAAGATTGCATTTGTAAGGAAAATCGTCTATCGTAGAAAACATTGGATGCTAAAAGATTTCCTTGAGATGTATTGTACTTACTATTCAATATCTATATAAATACAAAAAAGTTTTAATTTAATTTCAATCACCACCTTTCACTAAAAGTACCTATTTAGTAGCCATATATTATACTATAACCAAAATTAGTATAGGCTAGACTTCTGACTGAAAAAAAATCTTTGTTTGGATAGTCCATCTATCCTCTTATTTTTATTGTCCTCCTATTGTTAATTTATCTTTATTTTTACGTGTTGCCCATTCTACCTGCAGTCAAAATTAAGTAGAGTCACGACGGACAAAACCGCGTTTAAAAATTAGTCTATTAGGTATATCAAATGGTACTTGCTCCCATGCTATCATGAAGAAGGTATCTTCTTGACAAAAATATCATGATTTCACCAAGAACGCTTTGTCAACATAGTGGTAGTGTTATTTTTAGTCTGGGGTTCTTTAAAAATCTTTTTTATGAACTTCTTTACACTTATAAATGTATAAAACTCAAATATCAAATTGGAAAGCACTCTCACGACGACCACAAGTTTATGAGCTGAGCCGCAAGTTGCACTGTGGTATATTTACGAATAGACAGCTAAAAACATTTTTTCTTTGTAAATATTTTTTCTTTTAACAAAAAAGAATACTTAATACGAGTAAAAAACCAGTCAAGTGCGAGTCATAATAAAAGAAGAAAACAAATAAACCACTCATTATGTCTAACAATGTGTTCACAGACATTCCTCGAAGGCGAAGCACACCAGATGCTAGAATCATCTTTTATTATATCGTTATTTAAATTTAAGAATAAAATAACGTTACATTTCGTTCGTTGTATAATATTGTGACAGTTGTACTTTAGTGGTCGTTTTTCTTTTATAATGCATTTAATGATATAACGAGGCCACTCGTGGCACAAAGGTACATTCTTCCAACTGTAAATACGATAAGTTGGGAGTTCGATTCGCACTCAAGGAAATGAAATTCATATTTTCATTCCCTCCCTCTGGTAACTAAGCAAACCGTGGCGTTAAAATCCACAGCTCCACACACAATGTCTCGAAAATTGATCAGAATCCATTTCGGACCAATTTTCGAAAACAATTTCAGTGTTGTTTTATTACCAGCTTCACGCTGTATCCCGCACACACCAGAACAACCAGCAAGAAACTCAACATTTGAACCTAAAATATTCCAAATTCACTTATTTCACAAGAATATACGTATAAAACCTCCGTACCAATAAAAAGCGATCGATCGCCATCTTTTATATCCATAGGTACCGCATATTTGAGGGAACGGTCACTTTCTTTTTATGATGTCTTCAGAAACTTTTACATCGCACTCCAAGTCCATATAAAGCCGTCGTTACTAGTTGATTGGAGCAGTATGTTTTCTATTCGTTTTAGTTCGAGATATATGAATTTATATGTCGCGTCCTGAATAGGATAAAAGGAATTTTAGTACGGAATTATAGAATATTGGTTTTGAAATATTGTTATAGGTATTTCTAATATACGTGCACTAAACGATATTAATAAATATTTGGTTATATTTAAGCATAATTCAGATCTTGATCGAGGCCAGCCGTGGCGCAGATGCACAAACGTGCGTCTATAAACGTGACAGGTTGTGGGTTCGATTCGGTGAAATATTTAATACTTCATTGCCTTCGTAACGAGAAAAAGCGCGGCGTAGAATTCCGCAATTCAACATCAATATCTTAATAGGTAAAGTAATGGAAAGCTTAGGGGTCCTTTCTGCTACCCTACTGTGTACGGAGTACAGTATAAAAGTAGAGATAGGAGCGGAAAGTGGGAACAGTGAAGAACAGTTTTGTTACCAAAACGAGGAAATAAAAATAAAAAAGCTATACATGTGTTATTTTGTCCATTATTTTCACAGAACACTGAACCGAACGCAGTTGGCCGTTGTGCAAAAACAATAAATTACACAAAACAAAATAATAAATATAATGAATCAACCCCTAAACCCCCCCCCCCCCCCCCCCCCCCCCCCCCCCCCCCCTAAACCCCCCTCCACATTAATTTTGTTCCGCGGATTAAATGTTGGTACTGAAAAATTTGTTTACAGCGATTATCTTCTAGTTATTAATGTTGCTATTTGTTATCTTTTAGGGATGTCACCGATACGAGATGTCTTTATTTTTCTTTTCTTTTTTTAATATTATCACGCCGTATCCCGCATACAGCGGGGTAGGCAGGGGGAACGTAGTGCTAAGAAGCTCAACGCCGCCTTATTATCGTAAAATTGCGAGTTGAGAGGCCAAAATGGAAAAATTATATATTTAATTAATCTCAATAGTATATAACTAAAATAATTGCGTTATATTGTACCGCAGCACTAGGGCCTATTATTTTTCTAAATTTATGCTTTAATTGGCGGTCAATCGAGACATTGCCTGTTGATTGGCGTAACTCAATTCTACTTCTTGTCTTACCTCTGTTCAGGTAGAAGCGAGTAGTACATACATATTGAACGGAACGAAGGTTCTTAACATTAGGTTCTGCCTTTCCTATGTGCGAGATCCAACGTAAACTTAAAAAAAATATAACTAAATTAACAACCCTAGCAAAAACAACTGAATTTTTAAAACGCGTTGTAACGAACCATTTAATTTATACATTCAACAGAAAGCTCTTAAATCTTTAACGTGAAAATTTAGGTATTAATATTACATTAATAATAAGAAATGTGCTGCGGAAAAGCTTAATTATGTTTTGTACTTGAATCTGTATCAACCTGAAAGTACTTACAATTTAAATATATATAATAAGTAAATTCACAATGCTATAAAGGTGGGAAGGGTGGGTGATAGGTGAGGAGCACAAGGCACTGTAAATGCGACGGTTGTGGGTTCGATTCCCATTTGGATGAAATAAATGTTTAATATGTTCATTTCTTCATTTTATTAACGAGGCAACTTACGGCCTCAACAATTTTTTTAACTCTACGCTTTATTTATGACATACTTAGTAGGGTAAAAAAGTTTTAAAAGGTTTTAGTTTAATTTAGTTTTTACTTCTAAATAATATAAAAATTATTAGTAACACTACGCTAAATCAATACATATAAACTATATGTCTTGCTTAAACAACGCTAAATGTTAACAAAATAGTCGGGCTTTTGATTTAATTCAAACTTTACTGAATTTGTGATAGATATGTTAATTACAATACAACATATTTTTTTTAAATAATATTACTTTTAAAATTTTGAATATACAGTTCAATTGTTTTATTTTTGTATTAAGAAATGATTATAATTTACTTACTTTTTCTATTAACACTTTTGGTTTTGTCATTAATAAATATAATTTATAGGTAAGTAGAGTTTTAAATGTAACCAAAAAAAAATTACATGTAGGTATGTAATAAAATGTTATGTACATATTTCCGCCATTTTCAAATAATTTATTGAAGTGAAGCTATATTTTTTTTAATAATTTCAAGCACATAATAAATTATCTTTTTTATTATTTATAAATATAGATAAAAGTATTTTGGATACTTAATAAAATTATTGTTTTTTAATTAAAGCAATGTTGAAATATTCTAATGATGAAATCTGATAGTTATTAACTATCACAAAGTTTTAAAATAAGCGCCATCTATATAACTAATACTAACACTACAAAATGTGTGCAATGTTTAAGTAATATTTTTTTTAAACTGCTATGCTTTATGAGCACTAGATGACGCTATACATTTTTGCTCAATTATTATGTGCAGTGCTTTACTATTATTTATTATTATTTGACTTCATTTTATAGAAATTATTTATTTATTTAATAATATTTAATAAATATTTAATTTAATTATTTAGAATACTGACAAAAAATAATACATTGCATTATCTGTACCAAAACCAAAATCAGAAAGTTGGCAACACTGATTAAAACCGACAACTATTCTCTTTTGCTTTGACGTTTCGTTCAAGCAAACGTTTATTTACGGCTTAACACGTTTCGTGTCTTTACGACTTAAAAGTAAGTTATATTTATTTAAAATATTATTTCAAATCTCTTATTTATATTATACTTCATAATATTAAATGCTATTTTACTGAATTTGTTAAGTGTTGTGACAGATTAACTTGGATGTAAAAATGTGAAGTGCGCGGTAACCAACAAATGCATTTATTTGATAGAGACTATACTGCAATTACTTTATTTACTTATTTTTATACCCCTGTGCTTATTATATATTTAGTATTATAATTTGTAATTCACAGCTGATATTTTATAATTGCGCTCACATATGCATGCACGTTTTATCTTAACAGTGGTATATATTCATACTATAATGTCTCGTTAGTGTTCAGTTCACATTTCTCATATGTGAACTAGTCCGGATATACTTACTCTATTCTCTACTTTTCATAATTATATATAAACCGTTGTAGCCGACAACTGTATTTGAATTTGTATCTTATGAATTTCAGAAATTTTTTAGTCGTTCCGTCTGTGCGCTGTCGGTCAGTTTTATATATATAAAATAATATTTTCAGAATGCGTTACGTGGCCGCGTATTTGTTAGCCGTGCTCGGAGGCAAAGCTGCCCCAGCCGCTGCCGACCTCGAAAAGATCCTCAGCTCCGTCGGTATTGAGGCTGATGGAGAGAAGCTGAAGAAAGTGATCGGAGAACTCAATGGCAAATCTGTTGAGGAACTGATCGCACAAGGTATAAAACTAATATATGTATAAAAATACTAAAAAATAAGTAGTGATTTTAGGTTATGTTTATATTAATTGGCAGCATTGCCAGATTCCAGTTCTAACTATATAAGCGGGAAATTAAAATATAAGTAACAGTAGTTTTTACTAACAATAACTGCTTGGTTCACTCTGTACCTAAGGCTATTGCTTAAAAAATATAGTTATTAAAATAACTCAGTATGTGGAACTATTCACAAAAAGCGGGACCATGCCTGTCTTGCTCAGGACATTTACTTTAAGATCTAAAAAGTGGGATGTAATTAATGCAATAGTTATCTTGTCCTTATATTTATAAAAGAAATAGCAAATATTGACAATAAATTGTCAGTATAAGTTATTTTAACTAACATTGTAACTGAATGAATATCAAAGATCAATTTGCAACATATTTAAAATGACCAAGCCCCTTTATATTGTCCCTTTAATTTAATTTTTCATATTTTTATCATTTATAACAGTATTTTGTATACTTATTTCTTTAAAATCACTTTGAAGCTATGTGATGATATAACAACACACCATCTTTCGTCTGACAAACGATGCTGTCAACACTAAAAACTGATATAAATAATAATTAAACCTTCAAATATTCTCTACAATCAAAATTTAATTAAAAAAATAATTTTTATTCTTTCAAAGGTCGTGAAAAGCTATCATCCATGCCTGCGGGTGGTGCTGCCCCTGCTGCTGCCGCTGCAGCACCAGCGGCTGCTGCTGCTGAAGAGAAGAAAGGTATGTTATTTTTTATAATGCTTTTATTAATTTTAAAATATGACTAAGTAGGGTTATATGTTCTTAACATTAAAAAAACATTTTATAAATCATAAAAAATTGTATGTATCGGGACCATACAAATGAGAACTGAAGTATCTTAACGTGGGTTCCCAGGTTCCCTTTGCCTACTCTGCTATATGCAGGATACTGTGTGAAGCTGAAAATAAATTGTAGGCTTAAGCTATGCTATAAAGGCTAATGTACTGAATGATGAATTAAACCTATACCATCTTTCGACTGAGAAACAATGCTGTGAATATTACACTGATGCTAATTATAACTTGAACCAAAACAATCATATTTTCAAAAAAATATATTAATTGATATTTTTTTTAATATTTCAGAAGAGAAAGAGGCCAAGAAGGAAGAGTCTGAGTCCGACGATGAGGACATGGGCTTCGGTCTTTTTGACTAAACTTTTTAATGTAAGTTGTAATATTTAAAATTTTATTTTTCATTTCATGTTTCAAACTTGATACAGCGTAAAACTAGTAAAATATTATTTTGTTTATTTCTAAATTTACAGTACTATATAATTGATTTTTTTCTCTTTATTTACAGACGGTGCAGAGCACGCGGTTTTTATTCCATGTATTGGTTTAAGCGTAAATCGACGGCAAGTTTGTTTCTGTGAAATATATCTTGCAAAATATATCATCTTTTTATTTATAAAATCCTTTCAATATTTTTAGAGACATAGTAAGTAGACTTTTAAAGTTGCAACAAGTACATAAAAACTTTGATGAAGCCTTATAAGATGTATGGCTTAGTGGTTACTGTGCTTGGACTGTATCTAAGATGTGGGCTCAACTTCCGCTGTTTATATTTACGTTTCTAAATGTTTCTTTTTTTGTATTCGCCTTTTGTTTTATTTGAATATAATTTTGTGAAACATGGCATCTTTTAAATATAATTGAACTTACTATAGATATCAATTTACAAAATACATTTTATATACAGATATATCCTTAAAATGAAAATGGTGTAACAAAAGTGCTTTTATTTTAGTATATTTTAGTATTCCATTGCACCAAGTTAAAAGCATTTCATAATAATATGAAATTAGAAATAATTTTGTATTGTATTATAATTACATACTTAGTTTATTAAATATTGTCCTTGGTTAGCACTTTATTTTCAATATTATCTATGCAAGATGTTCAATAGATTTCTGTTGAGGATCCATTATAAAGCCAAGGTTAGGCAGGTTAAACTAGTTTAGTCTCTGTGTCCTACATTTTTACTTTTCTCAATTTTGAAAGCCATTTAATTTGTTTCTTAGGACATTTGTGAGTTAGATGGATTAAATAATATTATATTTTCTTGGTATTTTCCTTTAAAGAATAATACAATTGGGTCAGTATAAAAATAAATATGGTAGTTGCAGAAATGTGTACACTTTGATAGATCTGCTGTGAACAGCCCAAACAATTTAAAAACATATCTGGGCAGCTCACGCTGGGCTTGCACCAGAGCACTACTATTATAACTATCAATAACGACCATTAGTACTTTTTTCAATAGAAATGTTGGAAACACTTAATAGTTCTGGAGACAGTCAAAATCTATAAGGGAACAAACAGATATTTTCTCATTTTAATTTTTAGTGTTTTATAAAAAAAACTAACTATGTTTTATAGTACTGTAAATTAAACATTTTTTTAGAGAATGTTAATAAGAAAATTTAGTTAATTAAAACGCATAAAAATCTAAATAATAAAATAATTAAGAGGCATTTTAAAAAAATATATGCATAGAACGCAAAAACACGACACTATTGCAATAAACCTGGGTATAATAAATATCTTCACAGCTGAAATAATATTAACTGCTGACCTTATACTGCAAGTTAGAAATTACGTTTTTTATTATAAAATAATGAACAATTATATATTCTATAAAAAATTGTCGAACGAAGAAATGAAAATATTAAATATTTAATTACCTCGCGTGCAGTCACACGCTTGTGCCCCTACTACTGGCCTCAAATCAAAGAAATTTTTAGTATAGATATACCTTTACTGTACCTACCTAATTTATATGAATAAAACAATTAATTTATATAAGGAAATAAAAGTAAGTATAGTACATATCTTAAGTACCTAATACCTATCTTGAGTTAGAGTGCATTGTTTACTATTATTTAACATTCGTTTGTTTTATCATTATTAAGTGCACTCTCTTGAAAGAGAGTTTGTTTGTAAACCAAAATATAATTTGTTTCATATATAATAGAAGTCATATTACAAATCTGAAAGTTTCTATAAATGTAGATATCTGAAAAACATATTTTACATATAAATAGTGGTTTGAGCCCTACTTCTTTAGAGTTCGACTAGGTAGTTCACAATGAGTTTCAAGAACAAAGTAGTTATCGTCACCGGCGCCAGCTCTGGTATAGGAGCAGCGACGGCTATAAAATTTAGCTCGGAAGGAGCAAACGTCGTCCTCGTAGCAAGAAACGAAGCTAAACTTGCAGAAATTACCAAAAAATGTAAAAATCCACTCCCATTACGTGCTGATGTATCAAAAGATGAAGATATCCGAAAGATTATTGACGAAACTATCAAGAAATTCGGACAAATCGATGTTTTGGTGAATAACGCTGGGATTAGTATTGGTACTACTGGTTTAACGACCGGTGTAAATATGGAAGGATACGATCAAATAATGGCTGTAAACCTTCGAGCTGCTATCCATTTAACTGGCTTGGCTGTACCTTATTTGATAAAGTCCAAAGGTAATATAATTAATATATCCAGCGTGGCTGGTAAAATGCCGCCGTCTTATCCCGCTTTTATGTTCTACAGTGTTTCTAAAGCCGGGATGGATCATTTCACTGTGTGCGCTGCAGCTGAGCTCGGAAAACATGAGGTTAGAGTAAACACCATCAGCCCTGGGCCAGTAGTTACGGACTTCTTGGACAACAACGCTATGAATTTTAATTGGGATGACGCAAAGCATATGACTCTTCTAAACAGAGTGTCTCAAGCAGGAGAGGTTGCCGATTTAGTGGTGTTCTTGGCTAGTGATAAAGCTGTGGCTATCACTGGGTCAGACTTTGTCACGGACAACGGTGTGCTCTTGAAACGTTCTTAATGTTTTATTCTTTAATGTTTATCGAAATCGAAATATTCTTTATTCAATTAGGCCATTAGTTGTTTTTTTTATTAAATTAATTGTTATGAGTTTTGAATTTTTAATACATATTTAAAAAAAATTATTTCCACATTCAGCTTATTTTAAAAAAGGATAAAACGTGTTATTTATTTATTACCACCTTTTAATATTTTTCTTAAAAACCTAAACAACTTTATTTTGCTGTATCTTGCATATAGCAGGGTGGCAGACGGAGTGTCTTAACACTAGGTTCCCTCTGTTTACCCCGCTGTGTGTTCCCACCGTGAAGCTAATTATTTTTACTTATAATTAGCAAGTCGGTCGCGGTTTCTTCTGTTTAACTACGCAATTATTTATTTACTAATTTGAATTAGGTACTTTAGTGTTCTAGTAACATTGCCTTTTTAAAAGACAATATCCATAAATTAAAAACTAAAATCTCAGCCAATTCAACAATAGTTATTTTTTAGCAATGTTATCAACCAATTAAATGGAAATATTCTAATCAAAATAATTCTATTGTTCTCTTGTTCAGATTCAATTCTGTCATTCATCTCAGAATATATTGGATGAAAATGGAGAGCAGAATGATTTATATTTCTCTCTAGAGAATAAGAAAAAATCAAAACTTATAATCCTAATAAAACATAATAGTTTAGTAATAAAGTAAAGGCGGTTGTGGGTTCGACTCCCACTCGGGGGAATGAATGACTTAGTTTTTTTTAATTTCCTCGCTTTGGTAAAAAGACAAAGTGCGGAGCTATGTTCTGCCACGAAATTTCGGCGGAAAATGAAGAACTGAGTGTCTTAAGCCTAGGTGCATTGTGTTTACCCTGCTTTAAGCGGGATACAGCGTGAAGGTAAAAAATCTAGTTATTTTTTTTTGCTTCGAAATTGGTTTTGCGCCATATAGGCAAAAAATATGTTATATAAACACGGCATGCACTATGTACCTACTGTGCTAGTGAAAAGACAATATAATATTAACATTAGGAAAAAAATATTTTTAAAAGATAGACAAGGAATTTCTATGGATTGATTGATATTTAAAGCAATCACTAGGTCAGGAAGGTGAGAAGAGTGCTTTATTCATCATTTAATTTTTAATTTTTCAATAATCATATTTTTTATTACACAAATTATTTACTTATCTATATATATAAAATCGAAAGGTCACTCACTCATCACGAAATCTCAGAACCTACCAGAGCTAGGAGTTTCAAATTTTGCACGGAAGTTATTTATAGGACGTAGGTGCTCGCTAAGACGGGAATTTGCAATATTCGACTTCTAAGGGGTTGTTTTTGGGGTCGAAAGTTTGTATGAAACTTCGTTACTACAAGTGCTAGGAGTCCCAAAATTTGCAGAAACGTCACTAGGACGTAGACATGGAGACAGAAATTAATAATAATATAGTTCACGCGGGTGAAACCGCGAACGGGCCGCTAGTATGTATATAATTTTGCAGCGTCTCCCAGTCACACCGTCTCTAAGTAAAATGAATGTGACATACGGACGGAGGGACAGACAGAAGGGAATAAGGTTACCGTTTTTAACCTTTAACCAGGAACCCTAAAAATCTAAAACTACAATATAAGTACATAAAAGTTACTTAAATAAATTTTCGAAAAATTACACTTAACCATACAGTAGATACTTTAATGAAATAAAAGAAAAATTAAGTAATAATTAAACTAAGATAGGCCTGCCATTTATAATATTTTTATAGGGTAGTCGAATTAACACAAGCAATTTAGTATTTTATACCACGGTGATAAGATACATTTATCAGCACTAAACAAACAAACCGATGCAACGCTCGAACGATATTCATTCTATTTTAGTTCCTCACACGTTTCAGACGTCGCGATGAGTTTCGCCGGCAAAGTGGTGACAGTGACTGGTGCCTCTTCCGGAATCGGGGCCGCCACAGCCATAGCATTCAGCAAAGAAGGAGCTCGCGTAATACTAATTGGAAGGAATGCGGAGAAACTCTCTAGTATCGCCAACAAATGCAATAAACCGCTGGTAATACGAGCTGACATTTCCAAAGACGAACAAGCAGCGAAAGCGGTGAAGCAAACGATTGATGAATTCGGAAAATTGGACGTTTTGGTCAACAATGCTGGCTTCGCAACTTTGGGGAGTCTTTTAAACGGAGATATTATGAAAGCGTATGATGACGTGATGGGTGTCAACTTGCGTGCTGCCATACATTTGTCGAAGCTGGCTGCACCTCATCTGGTCAAGACTCAAGGTAACATTGTGAACATATCGAGTGTCGGCGGTCAGTTCCCGTCTCCGTTACCAGCATTGATGACGTATAGTGTTTCCAAGGCCGCTTTGAACCATTTCAGTGAATGTGCTGCAGTGGAGCTAGCTCCTCATGGAGTGCGAGTAAACACAGTGAGTCCTGGTCCCGTGAAAACTGATATCATTGAAAACTCGAGCTTCCCTGGCACATGGGAGGATTTCCAAAAAGGCACTTCCTTGAATAGGGTATCAGATCCACAGGAAATAGCTGATCTGGTGTTGTTCTTAGCGAGTGATAAAGCTAAAGGGGTCACAGGATCAAACTTCTTATCAGACAACGGCACTCTTATAAAACGACGCTAATTAATTCTGGTTTTTTTTATCAATAACAATAAATAGATGGTTCTTTATTTTTATTATTGTTATTTTTATAGTAAAATATAAAAATATTATAAGCTATTAATTGTTTATGTTATTTTTTCTAATGGGTAGATTTAACAAGTGTTATCATTAGATAATATTAAAGGACATTCCTTAAAGATAAATGTTATCGAATTTAACAAATCGTGTAATCGAGTGTTATGTAAGACGAGTATTACTAATAACTAGGGAGCGCCGCTTGCGGGTTCGCCCGCTTATAAAACACAAATATTTATTATCTCATATGAATTACTTTACCATTTTAAAAATTAAACAACTAAAAATTTTATCATTTTAAAGAAAATATCCATACATCAATTTTCAATGCTAAAGTTTCAGCCAATTAAATTAATGAACCTATTGAAATAAAATAAACACTAAATGATAAGAGAAGTTTGGCAAATTATAACAAAGCTGGTTGGTTGAGTCGTTTTTGAGAATAGCGTGAACAAACTAACATAAAAATAAAAAAAGATTGTTTTAAGTGTTTTTTAACATTAATTAGCGACCCCGCTCAGCGGGCGCGTCGTGAAGCATATTTATTTTAGAAAAAACCGGCCAAGCGCGAGTTGGACCAAGGGGTTCCTACCAATCTTAAGATTGTAGGTTTTAGGGAAATTATTATATAGTTATAAATATTACATCTAATAAATAATACATCTATACTTATACTAAATTCTTTATTTATCGGTGTTTGTACATAGAAGAATAAAGAAACGAATACTGGGGACATTTATTTTGTAATAGACCCCCAAAAAAATATTTTTTCTATGTTAGTCTGTTTGTCTGTACATTTTTTCACGTTTTACAGTCTTGTTTTTGGCAAGCTGCCGTTACCATTTATCGAATTCAATAAACAGTTGTACCTATATGATAATTAGTTTAGCAAGTAGCAATTTTGTCAAATAACATACCTACTCGTAATTTAAATTGGCACAACTAAGAAGCGACATATACAGATTTTTTTTATTACCATCAGTTTATAAATCTTTTTATTTAGAATATTATATTATATTTTTATTTATGAGTTGATTGTAATAAAAAAAACAAAGTCTGTGTTTTTAACTCTGTATGTTTTTTTATTACAATCAGTTCATAAATATTTTTATTTATTTTTTATTTAAAAAAACTGTTTACGTTAAACGAAGGTGAGTAATATATTTTCTCATATACTATCCATTTACAGACACTCATCAGTTACAATTTTATTATAAGTAGGTATAGATAAAGGTCTCTAATATTTTTTTCTGACAGAAATATTTCATTACCTCGAAAGGGTATCGAACCCATAACCAGTCGCGTTTACAGTCACACTTTGTGCCCTTGAACCACGACGGGCCACTCATAATAAACAGATAAGAAAAATATACATGGATACTTGCGTACCTTGTAGCAATTTATCTGGCTATCCAATATATGTATGATTAAGATATATATATCTATACAAACAGGTAAATCCACGCGGAGTAGAACGCTGCATTCTGGGTTTCTGGTAGACGAAGTAAGTAAATTCCCTCTCCCTACCTCGCTAGCTGCTATGTGAAAAGAGTGTGAAGAATAGCGCTATTTTCTTTTCACACTATTGTTTCGAAAAAAAAGAAAAATAAAAATATAAAAAAAAAACAAAATCTTTAAATTTATTCATATCGTCACAATAATAATGTAAATTAAATTTTATAACAATGCAAAAAATTAATCGATTTCCAATTTCTTAAACGAGCCCTCAACGCCGCCAAATATATCTGTAATCGTCTTCGGTTTTCCAGGTCTTTGGGATTCTACCACTTTTCTATACTTGTCCTGTTCGAAATATTCTTTGTACGTATTTAGTTTGGATATTACTTCATCTGTAAATAGATAAAGGAAAATATGTAAATAACAAAAAAGCCACTCGAGGGATAAAATAATTTTCATTTGCTCTTTCTTGTAGCAAGATAAAGTGCGGCGTTGAGTTCCACCAGTCAACACGCAATGTCTCGAAAATTAGACGGTGCATAGGGATGAAGTGTCTGAAGTTCTGAGCACTAGGTTCCCTCTGCCTACCCTGTTACATGCATTATACCTACATAGGTAAAAAATTAATAGACAACGAAAAATTTACCAATTATAGTGCAATTCCTAAGTTTCTGACTGTAACTGCGATGATTGTGGGTTCGATTTTGGTTTTGTAACCAAAGCGAGTAAATTAAAATAATTCTCAAATCAAATCAAAGCTATAAGCGTTCCGTTCATTGTCAAAATTCAAAAAGGGGTAAAAAATAAAACGAACCGGTATCTACCTTTATACTCATCAACACTCGTACCACTTCCCCCACAACCTTTAGGTAGAGCCTCAAGAGGTATAAACTCTTCCAGTTTCTTAGACCCAATGGTGTGTATGTGAAGCATGTCCATCAGTTCCTTCTTCATGAAAGGCCTCATCATGACAAGTAGTTTGTCGATGAAAGACGGTGCATTTATGTAATGTAAGCCTTTTAGTTTTACTAGAAGTGCTTCCTGTAATAAAATAAAATTATTTTAAGAGTGTGCTCAAGGGTGGCGCACGGCGGTTTTGGCTTCAACCCCCACTCGAGCGAGACTCGGCGTTGAGTTCCGCCACTCAAAGACGCAATGCCTCCAAAAATTCGGAAGAATATGTTCGGAATTATTATCGTTTTTATATTAATAACACTTTTTTGTTAATATATAGATAAAGCGCGGCGTTAAGTTCCGCCACTTAAGACGAAAATTCAACGAAGCGTGAGGAACGGAGTATCTTAACTCACTCTGCCTACCCCGATATTTGAGAAATAAACTTCCACAGGAGAGACTTCAGAGGTAGAGAGAAACTGGGAAACTAGTATTAAAGACACTTCATTCCTCCGACACTTCCGACAATTCATGAGGCTTTGGGTGTTTACCTCGTTACCAGAGCACGGAAATGAAAATATTTATATTGCAATTATTTCCTGATGGAAATATTTCATTAAATTCGAAGAATATCGAAATACAGAGTTGAAATCGTCATTCAACCTGCAATGCAAGGTTAGAGACCTTGCAGATGGGTAGAAAATCAAGAAAAATACCCGTACTTGCTTGAGGTTTTTCTAATAAATGTTAAAAGTAACGTTTTTACCTGCAAATAATAAAGAAATTGTTGCAAATTAATAATATCGATTTTCGTCAAATGGCCGAGGGTCACTCCTTCGAAGTCTATAACTAATAACATGCCGGGCCACGTGCCCTCTTCGTACTGACTTATGTCTATCATCATTAGAGCTAATCTGAAAATAAAGAGAAATAAAGAAATAGCTACAGGTAGAGGAACCTAGTGTTAAACCACTTTGGTTCCCACTTTCTGAAATATTGAGTGTTAACTGGCGTAACTCAACGTGGAGCTTCGTTTTACTGTTGTACTACTACTTCGTACTACGTATTACTAAAGCGTGGAAATGAAAATCTAGTGGGAACCATTCCATCTAGTGGGAATCGAACTCACAACCATCACGTTAGTATTACGTCATGAAAAATCACAAAATATAATAGTGTCATAATTCATATTATGATAGCCTATTATACTTTTTAGAAAACATAAATAATTGAACGTGGCGCATATTTGGTCTGCTTGGCCTGCTATGTGAGGGATAAACTGTTTTTTTGGTTTCACGCTGTATCCCGCACATAGCACGGTAAACAAAGGGAACTTGGGAATTTAATATTTAAACTTACTTTACACAATCACCAAAATTGAAGATTTTTACGTCGGTGTTAATAATGTGTGCGAAGAACATCTTGTATCCTTCCTTCGTCCTCATTGGTAGGGGGGTGAGCAAACTGAAAAAAAAAACGAGTCAATGTTAAATTTTGAATAGCTCTTAAAATAATATTAAAAAGTCATCTATGAGGCCAGTCGTGGCGCAGGTCTGTCTGTCTGTCTGTGTCTGTAAAAGCGATATATTATGAGTTCGATTCCCACTCAAGGAAATGTAACAGTTGCTTAATAATTTCATTCCCACGCTTTGGCAACGATGTGAAGCGCAGCGTTGAGTTCCGCCATGCGCCACACGCGCTTCAATACCTCCAAAATTCCAGGAATGATCCTGTGTTCAAGCATATTGTCGTATGTGAGATTATTTTTCGTTTTTATAGCTTCATGCTGCCTACCATTTATATGGGACATTGTATAAATGCTAAGGTAGCCTACACTGGAGAACATAGGAACCTAATGTTAGACTGCGTTCCTATTAAAACACTCCGTTCCCTACTTTCCGTTGAGTTCTAGATTACAAAAGAAAAAAAAAACCATACGTACACATCATTGCCAAGTTTCAAAATATGAGGATCCACCTTCCTGTCTTTGAAGGCGTTGAGAAATGATCGAAGTGTGAAATTCAAGTCGACAACTTGCTTAGTAAAGCCTGTACTCCTCCCGCAGCAGTGATACGCGAGGATCAGCTCCAAATCTGAAATAGAATGTCTTTAATAATTATGGGAAGTAAAGAACAAATTGATTTAAAACGAGATTTTTGTAAATGCGGAAAGATCGTGAAACAGACACCTATAAGGCCTATACGCTACCTAACGCCTTCCAATATATTAGAGGCAAATAATATTTTTCACATTTTTTTTTGTTTTTGACACACATTAGTTAATTAAAATTATTAATAAATAGTTCCTGTCAGTTACTACGTCATGTAATGTTTAGAGTATTACATTCGTAGCCTGTAGAACTACAAACCAATAAATAAATTTTAAAATAGTATTTCTTAAAATTAACGCGTTTTATATATATTTAATTGAAAAACACGAAGATAATTAACTTAACGATTCACACAAAGAAATAAATAAAAACATCTCATAGAGCTTAATTATCCCTAATTAGCATTATTATATAACTTTACAGAACTCCTTGTCTCTTACACAATACACAATAACACTTTGATAATTTGTTAATAGCCTACACTCGTACGTTCGGTAGATCAACCAGCTTCACGCTGTATCCCGCACACAACAGGGTAGGCAGAAGGAACCTAGTGTTAACACACTCCGTTCCCCACTTTCCGCCGAATTATAATAGAATATTATATGTTGAATGGCGGAACTCAACGACACGTTTTTGTCTTGACACCAGAACGAAGAAATGGAAATATAAATTTAAATAAATATTTAATTTCCTCGAGTCGGGATCGAACCCACAACCAGTCAAGTTTACAGTCTTACTTTGTACCCATGTGCCACTGGCCATAATTTTTCTTGCCATTATAATATATTTTTTTCTTATTTCACAAAGATCTATTATTTACAAGTTTTTGTATAATAAAACATATATTGCGCTAAAATTTTAAATAACCTTGTAACGGCGACTTCATTTAAGACTTCCTTGTTCATAACTTGCTTGTCACCCTAAAAAATTAGGGTTACAAGGAAAAAGGAAAAAAACGGAACCCTCATAGAGGACTACTTTTTGTACGTCTGTCCGATGTTCAAGACCATTTATCTAAAGATTGTAAATAGAGAAGTTTAGTAATTAGTTATCCCCCCTTATAGCAGACAGAACCCAGGGTTAAGACACTCCATTCCCCAGTTTTCACCCAACTTTCGAGACATTGTGTTTTGTGGTTATTTGAAAATCACAGACAGATACTCCAACTTTATTCTTAGATGCATGGATTAAAATTGCTCACCACCTTTTGCTAAGGAGATATTTTATTAATTTTTATTATATAGTATTTATAAAGAAACTAGTGTAAAACATACTTATTATATTTAAATTATATACTTCTTACATGGCAGCTAAAAATAAATAATAGTTTTTAAGCTTTTTCATTTTATTTTTGCAATTTAATTTTTATATATTTATTAGTATTAGTATATAAAATATTAAATTGCACAATAAATACATAATATGTATATTATGTATTTATTGTGCAATTTATGGTTATAAATACTTGTCATAAAGCACTGCAATTTATATCTAAGTAGGTACGTATTTACCTAACATAAGTAATATTATTATTGTTACTATAATTTAATAATTGAATTAATCTTTCTGTCTTCGTCCTTGTTTGGCGGAGAGTCTTAGCACTGGACTCTCTGCTATATTTAGAAGATGCGTGACCATAAATAAATATAATAGCTTTTCAATTAAAAAAATAAAATGAATCAGCATAATGTCTTAAATTACCTAAACCATACAATTACATGACACGCTAATGTTGCACGCTAATGTTGCATGTATCATACATACGAGTATGTAAGTATTTTTCATATTTTTTTTAGCTATACTTTATATCTCCATATATCAGGCTCAAGCTGTTGGCCTCAAAGTAACAGGGTGACACCGACAGGAGACAGTACTTCACGCCAAAACACCGATAGGTCCTGTACAGGGTCCACTTTCAGCCTCATGTGGAATACTGTTCCCATTGTTGAGCTGGTGCCTAGTATCAGCACAAGAAAGCTTTGCGTAGAGACGTTTCCTGCGTTCCTTACCGTATTTATTATGGGGAATGTCTCAGGGAACTGTTTGATCTAGTACCTGATATCAAATGTTCTAACTGCACAGAACGTCACAAACCTAATTACCATTCCCACCACCTAGATACGTGGCACTCCACTAATGTGGGTTTCTGTAGGAGCTTCCTTCTACATGCCAAATACCTGTGGAATAGCTTCGTAGTAGTATTTTTCAATCATCTACCTCCACCTTAAAGTCTGTGCGTGAAGAAATCCAAAGACATACAAAACAATTACATGCATATTTCTATACTAATTAGTTTATTTGTTTAAACACGCCATCTCAGGAACTAGTTATAGTGTACATACATATATATGTTAATGATTTAATATTTTCATTCGACCACATGCAAAGCCAAAGGTGAAAGCTAGTTATCCTATAACTATAGAGACAGAAGGAAACGCATTACATTTGAAATAACTGCAATAATTAGCCGACTGCGATATTACAATTATGTCTATTTAAATGTTCTTATTTAACGATTTAATTTTATATTATTATATATAGGTACATTTTTGCCAGCATTGCTTGTTTCTGCATAACTAGGGGGCAGAGAGCCCCTGGTGCTAAGCTTTTTTTTTTCAATTTGCAAAAAAAATGTTAACAAACTTCAGGCTTTATTCAAAGAAAATCATACTAGACGAACTCGCCCGAAGTGTTTAAATGTAGTACAAATATATATATAAATAAAGTTTTTTGTATTAAACATTTTAATTAAAATAAAATTCGATAGAACAAGGACATTATTATTTTTATAGCATTAAGTATTTGTGTAAAAATAGACTAGACTAGATTTATTCAATACCATTTAAGTGTAAATTAATTGGCTATTTTTGGCTAGCTGTCAATGCTGTTATACAGTAAATAAATTGGAATTTTTTTATTGAATTTAATTTGTTTTTGCTTTATTTCATATCTATGTGGTTTGTCTCGCATAAATTTCGTTCAAGTGCGGGATAAAAAGTAACTTAGTATATATTGCTCCACATATTTCTTTATCATCTTGTAAAAGTCACATAAAAATCAATTTAGCTATTTCGGAGACTAATAGGGAGAAACAGAAAGACAGACAAAAATATGAAATCGTTTCTTTGTGTTTTATTAGATATTATGAAAATAACTATAATATGCTCTTGAAAAACATAGCTATTCAAAAATAACTGACAATTACTTAAATTTTATTTATATGTACAGATATAATTTTCTTATCAAAATTGTTATAAATTAAATATAAAATGTAGCTGTAATAATTTGGTTCTAATCTATTAAAGTTAATTCAGTATGGAATTTAATATTTTATACATTTTGGCGCTTTTTGTCAGCATCTTTTGGCTATAATATATATAGTTATATAATTCAGGTTCTCAATTCAGTTTCCTTGATTTTATTATAAACCTGTATTACCGTATGTCGGTTGTCTGACTACCCCGCTACGGATAAAGTATGATGCTAAGATAAGTTAATAAAAATAATTATATGCGTTTTAAAGAAACATAAAGTAAGAAAATAAAAACCAGCTTTATCCCGCACACAGCAGCATAGGCAGAGGGAAGTGAGTGTTAAGACACTCCATTCCTGATTTTCCGCCGAATTCCGGAGGCATGGCTCGTTGAGTGACGGAACTCAACGCCGTGCTTAGCCTCAATATCAGAGCGAAGAAATGAAAATATAAATTTAAATAAATAGGTATTTATTCATGTAGTGGGAATCGAACCCACAACCAGTCACGACTGGCCTCTATAATATGTATAATATAATAAGAAGTAAGAAAATACTTACCAGTTATATACTTTTCAGGTAAGTGTGTCTGGGTTTGAAGCCACTCTCTCAATACGGCGATATCCTGCGGCGTCACTCCCGTGTCTTTCTGATATTCTTCCTCTAAGGACATCTGCTTCATACTTTCGGATGGCATTTTACTGAAAGAGAATAACAAAATATTTGTTTTGTATTGCAGTACAGTATCTGAAATTAAACGCGACGATTGTACGTTCAATTCCCACTTTTAAGAATGAGTTATTTTTATGTCAATGCTCTGATAATAAGACAGGCGCGGCGTATAGTTCCGCTGCTTGCACGGCGTTGCAAACGGAGTGTCTTAACACTAGGTTTTCTGTCTTTCCTGCTATGCGAGTAAATGCTTGAAGCCCCTTTTTTAAATAAATATACCAACAATTTTTCTACTACGGTTTCCTATGAATGACAATTATTTCTCATTAAATACATTCAATAGACCTATAATATATAAATTTTTCTAACTTCACGCTGTAACGTACACATCCCTGCTAGGGAAGGCAGAAGGAACTTGGATACATAATTATTAGGCCATTCTGTTCCCACTACAACACTAGTGTTCCCTAGTTATCCTTCTCTCTTCTAGAGAGAAACCTACCACTATCTACAAATAGTTGTTATAATTTGTTATAATCTCATTTGAGTTCTATCTGTATTCGACCTTGTGACATCTGAATAACTTGAAAGGTAAAAAAATTAATAATGAAACACTTTTTTTCGCAAAATAAGATTAATGCATAAATTTAATTTGTTTATTTGTATATGGAAATTAAGTATTTTAAATTAAAGACAATTTTTATGTGAGTAATCTATATATATAAAAATGAAACCCGTTTTCCTTGGTCACGGCATCACGCGTGAATGACTGAACCGATTTCACTAATTCTTTTTTTGTTGTATTTGTTATTATTAGGAGAAGGTTCTTACGGAAAAAAATATTAAGAAAATCTCTCAGAAATATTGAAAAATGTACATTTAATTTTGCATATTTTAAAAAACGCGAGTAACAATTATTTTGCATAGGAGTTATTTATAGGATGTAGGTGCTCGCTAAGACGGGAATTTGCAATATTCGACTTCTAAGGGGTTGTTTTTGGGGTTGAAAGTTTGTATGAAACTTCGTTACTACAAATGCTAGGAGTCTCAAATTTTGCATAGACGTCACTTATAGGACGTAGGTACTCATGGAGTCAGAAATTAATAATAACATAGTTCACACAGGCGAAGCCGCGAGCGGGCCGCTAGTATGTTATAATAATTAATGCACATCGAATCGAATCCACAACCCGTCTCGTTAACAGACGCACGCTTGTGCCCCTGCACCACAACTGGACTACTAGGTATATAATAACCTCTTTTTTAAACAAAGAAGTCGGTTAATAATAAACTATTATTTTTTAAGTCGTTGCCAGTCAAGATAAAAATAACATTACACAACACTAATTAAGTAATATTAATTATTTTATTTTACAAGTATTTTATGTATATGTTGATACTAAGTTTCTACGGAATTTTTTATCGATTCTTTGACAATAAAAAGTTAAGTAAAGTATGTTGGTAAGTATAATGGTTGTGGTAATAGGTTCAAATCTTAGTGGGGAAAATGTATTAATTCAATTTTTTTTTATTTTCTTTCTTCTAAAGTCTTTTTATTGTTTCTTTTAAGCTTAAGACACTCCGTTCCCATTAAGACGTTTCCGTTCCCTCCTTTCCGCCGAATTCTGGAAGCATTGTATGTTGAGTAGGGGAATTCAATGCCGCGCATTGCATTGCTATTAAAGCGACGAAAAAGTAAGTACCAAAGTTAAGTATTTCATTTCTTCGAGTGGCAAGCTTGTGCTTCTACACTACAACTGGTCTTAATTAAAATTTGTCCCCAATCCAATTCCACAACAATACAGCGTTATGTTACGCTTCTCAACACGTAAAGTCTCATATCACTAAAGTGGCCGACAATTGTAAACTAAGTGACTATTCACTATTCTTTTCCAAAAAGGGGTAAAACTCTTAAAAAATAAAATAGCAACAGCTCTTTAACCTTGAATGAATATGAGGAAGACATTTAATTTGTACTTTTCATATGTAACATACATACATACATATATGTATATCTACTTTTAATAATAAAATTACATATAACATGAATATAAATTATCCACTTCGTTTCATTTTATACATGTTATTTTAATTTACTTTAAAATGTTTATTTAATTTAAAATTTAAATCCAGATTTATTCTTTTAAAAAATAGCTTCACGCTTTTTCCCTCATAGCACAGTAGGCAGAGGGAACCTGGGAACCTAGTGAAAAGAGAATACGTTCTCCATTAACACTCTTTCATTCCCTACTTTGTTTTGACCTACTTAATGCCTTTGTTTCGTTACCAGAACGAGGAATTGACAATATTAAAATTTTAATACCCTCGAGTGGGAATCGAGCCCAGAACCTGTTGTGTTAACAGTCACACGCTTGTGCCCTTGCTCCAGAACAGCCTCCAGACTAGAGGAGTATAATAATACGTTAAAAATTAATTAACCGACAAACTGATTTAAAAAGCAATACCTTTATCTAGAACCTTTATCTTATTAATATTAATAATGGTATTTTATTACTGCAAAGTAAATAAAATTGAAATGTTAAACAAAAACAGTATATATATTGAATATTTCTTTTTTTTAATACGGAATTTTAGAATCGCTTTCCTGCAATTTTTCTAATAATTTTATAACCAATTTATCTACATTATAATTTAAAGTTATTTATTATATTATTTTTACTTTGTCTCGCAACGACTACCAAAAACAAAGAATTAGAAATAATAATTTCACTTACGTTTTTCTTCACAGTTTTAGTTTAGGAGTAATCGCTGGTGACATCCGTCAAACACAACGTATTGAATGTAAATACAGTGTAAGTGTGTAAGGCAGTAAGGTCGATCGCGATTTAAAAGGCAATGATAGGTTGCGTTTACAATGCTACCGCTTAATATAAGGTTTTGTAGTGGAATAAGGTATATTTGTGTTTTTTTGCGTTTAAATGTTAACATAATTTACGTCTTTTTTTTATTTGTAGTAAAAAGTGAAAAAAAAATACTGAATTTGCAGGTACTTCACTATGGGTTTGTTTGTATACCTAGCGACCCAAACGCGGCTTCGCCCGCTTGGACTTATTGTTATATTATAGAATAGAAATCGCGGGATGAATAGGCACAAAACAAGTAATGTTTTTTTACGTCAATGATTTTCGCTTGACCGTCAAAATAGCTTCCTTCATGGGCGCTCTGGTTTCTTTTATTCTGGTTTACCTGATCCACCGTTGGGCTGCGGCTATGTAAGAGAGAGGGTCTGGCAGTTAGTTTGGACATGACCTTCGATCAAGGAGTGTGATATGGGGCGATCCTTACAAAGCTTCCCTGTGCAAAGCAGCAGCTCTGTGTGCTGTCCTCTACGCTGTTTTTTCCGCAAAACAACGACATGTTAGAGGATTCTAGCATTTAAAATTATTATTATTAATTATATTACTGAACATAATAACGACGACAATAGTCGAAAACGTAGTGCCGAAATAGACTTGTGTCTTCTGTTAAGAATATTTCTTAGTGAGAACGGAATATCACATATTCCGCTCTCACTAAGACACTTCCGTTCTCCATTTTTCGCTGTATTCTGGCATTGCGTAAGTAGTGGCAAAATTCAACGCCGCATTGTGCCTCGATGTCAGAGTTCAGATTCAAGAAAAGTAATAGAAAATGAAAATTTATTACTCTCTAACGTTTTCCTAAAGTAGTAAAATAGTAATTTCATTTATTTATTTATTTTTATTAACGTTAATTTCAAATTGTGTAATGTATGAAGATTTTTAACACCGTTACAAACCTTTTTAGTTTTTTTTTTAGATGTTATATATATTGATGTTTTTATATTAAATTGTTAAATGATAATAAATAAATAAACAAATAATTTGCCTGTAGCTGGCCTTTACAGTGTCATCCATTCGAGTTCGACACGGTGAGGCAATCAAAAATAATTTATTTCATTTATAGCTCGCTCTCTATGAGCTATTTTAGTAATGCACAATAGATACTACATTTGTAGGTATATATCTTTTATTGACAGGTTCAAAATTCTCTTATATGACAGAAAAAAATACAATAATTTTATTTTGAAAATATAAATTACATTTTATTATCTTATAATTTTCATTTTTTCGCTCTGGCGCCGCACGCAATACCTCCATAATTCGGTGATAGGGTGCAGAGTGTTTTAACACTACGCTTTGCCTACCCTGCTACATGCAGAATGCAGAGTGAAGCTGAAAAAGCTGTCATTAAGAATACTGATAGACAATACGCGGACGATACAACTGAGATTAGGAAATTGAAATTAAACATGTGCGTAGTTTTTTTACATATGGTACATATTTGTGCTGCCGCTATAATAAAACAAAAGAAAATAAATATTTAAGGGACTCCGATACGACAAACATGATTTTTATAGTGCGCGAGTTCGGCTTGGCGTCTCCTGGAAACCTTTCAGGTGCTCTTTTTATTAAGCTGTACGTTCTTATCAAGCGACGTAGAAAATCGCTCGTTATAATTTTATTATATTGTGACTTATATTATAGTAGCTCTAAAAATATTAAGCATTTCATATCCTCGAATGGGAATCGAACCCACAACCTGTCGCACGCACTGGCCTCTCTATATTCATTTATTGAGAATAAATTCGTTTTAGTATGAAGTCGAGATTACCAAAGGTTATAATCAGAAGAAACGTGAACAGACAAGTATTTATAAAAGAAAAGAGAATACACAAAACAAATATTTGTATTTAAACAAAATCATAATAAAAATATAATATAGTAAAAAAGTAACAATTATTTTAATGTTAAGATATTATTTATTTATTTATTTAAGCCGCATCTTAGTAGCTCAGTCAATTTCCAGTTTTTTAAAAGAGCCTTCTATACCGCCAAATATATCTGTCAAAGTTTTAGGTTTCCCAGGTCGCAGCGATTCCAGTACTCTTTTTCTGTTTTCATTTAGGAAAAAGTCTTTATTGGCCACAAATTTTTTGATCGTATCATCTGGAACAATAAAAAAAAATGATTAATATGTTGTAAGGGTAACCTTATTATTAAAAGAACTATTATTTACTAATATTTTTATTTTTTTGCTCTGGCGTTGAGTTCCACCATTCAAGATGTAATGCCCAAAAAAATAATCGGAAAGTGGGCAACGGAGTATCTTAATACAAGGTTCTCTCTGTCCTACCCTGCTATATGGGCGATACAACGTGAAGCTGATTTTCCAAACCAAACTATTAATGACTTACTTTTAATTTCTTCAAAGGTCTTGTATTCACCACCAGCTTCTTTTGGCAAGGCTTTCATAGGTACCACTTTATCCACAGTGTTGGTACCAACGGAGTGGATGCACAGCATCTGGAGTAGTTCCTTCTTCATGAACGGTTTTAATATCATCAACAATCGGTCCACGTAAGATGGGGCATTCATGAAATGTAAGCCTTTAAGTTTTACCAACATGGCTTCCTGTAAAATAAAATAATGTTAGAAAACAATTATACGTAGTTTTTTTTAGAATTGAATCCCGTTAAGTATGTTATGCGGTTAGAAGATTTCGAAAGGAACTAAAAAATAACGAAGTGAAATATACTAAGAGCTATGTTGCAAATAATATTACTAAAAATTGCTGTAGTATTTTTCAGGGGTGTAATTCATTTCATAAGTGGAAACATTAAAAACTATGTCATAATTTGCAATTGAAAATTGCAAATTATGACATAGTTTTTGGTTTGGAAAGGTTAATCCCCGTTGAATAAGCGTCCAATATATTTGGAACATCTATTCCTAAAAAAGGGGGTATCTTAACATGAAGCTCCCTCTGCTTATCCTGCTATATCTGATAAAAAAAGAAAAAATATAAAGAAATATATAGTTATTTTAACCTGTAAATAATAAAGCACTTGTTGTACCGACAGCAAATCTAATTTAGCAATGTGTCCTAAAGAGACGCCGGTTAAGTCGATCAGGATGATGAAACCTGGCCACGTGCCCTCCTCGTATTGTATCAAATCTAATATCATTAAAACAGCCCTGAAACATAACGTAAGAAACGTACATTTATATAATACATAAATTACTATTTAATAAATTAATATTGAAATATATAAATGACACATATTAAATAAACTATAAATATAAATAATAGTTCCATATAAACGATGAGTTTGATTCCTAGTCGGGGCAAAGAGTTAGTTAGTATTATCTTTTATTTCTCTATCAAAAGAAAACGCGAAGTTGAGTTACGCAACTCAATACACAAAATCTCGAACTAGATTCGCTCTGTTTACATTGTTACAATGGTGGGTTGAAAAAAAAATGTTTCAGTATTACTCCCTTAATTCAAACTTTATCTTCTTTATGAAATCTAAATCTAGAATAATTAAGACATAATAGACAAATATTATACTAAAATAACTCGACTATATAGAATGAAATATAAAAAAAGGAATACCTGAGAGCATCCGGAAAAACAAAATTCTTCGTATCAAAATCTATGAGCCGATGGTATACCACTTTGAAGTTGTCAATCGTTGATGGTATACTGAGAGGTACTGTTAACCTGAAAGTAATAACCAAGAAAATTATGATGAAACAAAATTAAGATTACTTCAAAACATTTATCACTCCTCTCTCTATCCTTCTATATGCGGGATCCAGCGGGAAAAACACTTACACAACATTCAACGTCTTAATCACATTATCATCTACTATTCTATTCAAGAAGAAATTGTTGAACAACGTCCTCAGAGTGTAGTGCAGGTCCAGCACTTGCTTGGAGACTTCAGAGCTTTGGTAACAGCAGTGATATGTGAGGATTATGTCAAGATCTGGAAAATAGAAATAGATAGAATATATTATTAGAAAGATATATTATAGAGGCCTTAGAGGCCTTCGTGGCTCAGCGTTCGACTCTAAGAGTACTACCTAGGTTTGATTCTCAGTCGGGGGAATGAATTATTTTAATTTCTTTACTTTAATAAGAAGGAAACGTATTGTATTCCGCCAATGCTCTGAATATTAGATAGAAAGGAGGAGTCGGAGATCGGAGTGTGGACTTTTGGGTCCCTCTGGTTCTACTCTGGTTTGGCTATTTTTTTTATATTCACGCTGTATTCCGAACATAGCAAGGGAGGCAAATTGACTGTGGGAACCTAGTGTCAAGACACCATTCTCATTAAGACACTTCCATTTCATACTTTCCGACTTGGAACTCAACATCGTTGACCTGGTAACCTTGCCTCATTACCAGGGCGAGGAAATAAATAAACTATATTTAAACATTATTAGCTACTAGTAAGTAATAATTATCAGGTACTTGCCAGTTCATACTAAAAATGACGTTTTCCGTGTTTAGTTATTAACTATAACTTATAACTTAGCAAGATATAACTAAGGCTGAGCTGCAGGCTGTGACTGTAACGCGACAGTTCTGGGTTCGATCCCCACTCGGGGGAATGCATTATTATATATTTAATATTTTAATTTCTTCACGCTGGCACCAAGACAAAGAACCCGTCGTTGACTTCCACCACTCCGCACGCAATGCCTCAATATTCGGCGATAATTGGGGAACGGAGTGATCTTATCACTAGGTTCCCTCTGCCTACCATTCTATATGTGTGATTTATTTTTTTAATGTCTTAGAAAATTACTTTAAATATAATAATAACTGACCAGTTATATATTTTTCAGGGAGATGCGGTTGAGTCTTTAACCAATCACGCAAGGCAGCCACATCAGCTGGCCTGATGCCAGTCTTCTTATATTCTTCTTCGAGGGACTGTTCCTTCACAATGTCCGCCATGATACTGTAAAAGACATGTTGAATGTTATAGACAATTTTGACATTTCAGGCTAGTCGAGACGACGGTTGTGTGTTCTTCTTCTACTGGGGGGAATGAAATATTAGTGGTTTAATTTCCTTGCTCTGGTAACGAAGTAATGCGCGGCGTTGAATTCCGCAACTCAACACGTAATACATCGAAAAATCAGTGGAAATTGAGCAGAAGAAATGTTTTTTGTGGAACGGAGTATGGAATCGGGGCTGAGTGGCGGAACTTAACGCCGGGTTTCGAAAGTTAAATATAAACTTATCTATAAATATGTTAAATATGCATTTTTAAAATATTTAAGTGATATAGTATGAAAGATGGATATGAACTGAGTTTTATAAACAAATATTTCTATCTACCTGTAAACCGTCTGTTTACTTTATTTATTCCAAAGAATATGAAATGAAAGAAGTAAAGCAAGATTTTATAAACTAAAGAAACGCTTAACACTTAGGTATAAAACAACACAAACATATTTATTTACGACAGTTTTAAAATCAGGAATTTTAACTTAAATTTCTATTTCCTTGTTCCTTAATTATTACAGAAAAATATTTTTTTATATAAAAATTTTAATCGTTATAATGATATCACATTTAAATAAAACCAAGTCAATGTCCTGAAGCCCTTCAAAGTCCTTACCCGACGCGGACGGTCGATAAAAATATTTTTACCTTTTCTTATTTTATTTTTTTTAATTAGCCTTGTTAATAATTGTTTAGAGGCCAGTCGTGATAGGTTGTGGGTTCGATAACTACTCGAGGAAATTACATACTTAATAATTTTACTTCTTCGCTCTGGTAACGAGGCAAAGCGCGGCGTTGTGTTTGGTCAGTCACCACACAATGCCTGGAAAATTCGGCGATAAAGGGCAGTAAAATTATCTTAATTGAAATGGCGTCTTTACATTAGGTTCCCAGGTTCCTAAAAACAACAAAATTCCGATCAAAACGATATTGTCAAAAATGTTAGTATTTAAATGGGTACCCCCATTACGAAATGGTAATACAATTTGTTCCGCCATGGCCAAATCAAAATTGTTAGATACTTATCCGGTGTTTAGACTGCATTGACGAACATATAATGACAGTTTAAAATATGTCCATTTTTAGGGTTCCGTACCTCAGAAGGTAAAAACGGAACCCATATAAGATCATTTTGTTGTCAGTTAGTCCGTCTGTCAAGATCGTTTATCTCGAGATCTATGGTCTAAGCAGAGAAAAAAACTTAAGCTTCCGTTCCGTTGACTTAAGATCCTGAAATTGGTACAGAAGCCTCGGTGACCGAGTCCAACTCGCACTAAACCGGTATTTTATAACACACGTTGCCAAATTATAGCATAGCAACGTTGATATCACATTATACATTAGTGTGTGCGCCCGGCTGACATCAACTTTAAGAATATACCCAATATAGACAAAAAAAATTTGCACCGATATGTTAATTAATCAATTTGCAAATTTTAGGGTACCGTACCTCAGATAAAAGCAAATAAAACGCGTGTAAGATCACTTGGTTGTCTGTCGGTTTGTATATCTATCTGTCTGTAAATACTATTTTTCCCAAGATTTATTTTTTTAGATGTATCCCCGAAAAAATTTAAATTCATATTAACATTTTTACAAAATTCCTACAAAATTATTGTATTATTGAATTGGAATTGTCTTTTAAATGAATATATTTTTAGATCACTAGAGTAATCGAAGTTAGTAAATGAATAAACATAGTAAATGAATAATTGTTTATTTTAAGCGGGCGAAGCCGCTAGTGGGTAGTCTATGACATAATTGCTTGTATATAGTTCAAATGTCATGTACGCAATAAATACGAAACAACTCCGATTATAACATATTACAAGGTAATAGATATAAATGGTTTATGTATATAGTTTCCTCTTATATAAAATACATATTTTTAGAGTTCCGTACGTTAAAATGAAAAAAACGGAAACCTTACAGGATCACTTTATTGTCTGTCTGTCAAGACCATTTATCTCGATATTTATGTGATAAGGAAACATCGCGAAGCTCCTCTCAACACCGAATGCCTCAAGAATTCAGCGAGAAGCGCGGAACAGAAGTGTCTTGATGGGAACGGAGTTTCGTAACTTTAGGTTCCCAGATTATGTGCGGGATACAGCGTCAAGCTAAACAAAATATTTAAAAAATAAATGAAAAATAATATAGCTTAAGATTCCAGGGCCCCCAGACGCTGTCTGGATGCTTATAAAGGTTCTTGAAATGATTCGTAAATAATATAAGTGAAATTGAAGCTTGCTATTAAAACGTGTTTAGCCCCAACTTTAAACAACTTTTAGGACGTCTGGCAGAACTAAAGGCCCGGGTAAAGGGTTTGGTAATCTAAAATTATAAAATCGAAAGGTCACTCACTCATCACGAAATCTCAGAAACTACAAGTGCTAGGAATCTCAAGTTTTGCATAGGAGTTACTTATAGGACGTAGGTGCTCGCTAAGACGGGAATTTGTAATATTCGACTTCTAAGGGGTTGTTTTTGGGGTTGAAAGCTTGTATGAAACTTCGTTACTACAAATACTAGGAGTCTCAAATTTTCATGGACGTCACTTATAGGACGTAGGTACTCGTGGAGACAGAAATTAATAATAACATAGTTCACGCAGGAGAAGCCGCGGGCGGGCCGCTAGTAGTAAATATAATTTTTTCATATTATTCTTAACCACTAACAATCTTAACCACTTATTAGACTATTAATCCTCAAAATTTCATATATTATTATTATTTTTAAAACATAAATGTTTATACTTTAGGAACCAAAATATTTATTATTTACGAGCTTCAATTATAATAAGGTTCTATTTTTTTTCAATTAACATTTAGGACATATTATAAATTATTATAACGATTACTAGTTTCTAATTCGTCTTAAAAGTTATTCCGTAATTTCTATTAAAACTGGAGTATGAAAAACAGAGAGATGTGAACAGAGTGATAATTTTCCTTTTAATATTAATAAAAAAGACACTAAAAATTATAAAAAAAATATTCTTTTTCTTTTCATTTTGAATCTCAGATTAAAAAATAATCGGTACTATTAAATCTAAATATTTTTAAAAATATATATAATAAACTTACATAGTTTTTTAGTAGATCTATCTAACAGACAACCGCTGGCCACGATCACTGCACAGTGTTTAACTCACAGCCGTGTAAAAAATCCATATTACACAAAAATGTCCTTTTGTACGCATATTGTCAACAATTATTTTTTTTTTTATACTTTCTCTTATTAATTCGCCTTCAATGTATTCAGGTTTAACGATTTTTTTTAGGTAGACCATTGTAGCACAGTCACTGTAGAAGCGGATGTTCTGGGTTCGAGGTATGGTTTATATTTAAATTTTTTTGATTTTCTCGTTCTAGTAGATGAAAGTGTGGCGTTAAGTTCCGCCACTCGATGCAATATCTGGAAAATGGGGCGGTGCGTTGGGGTAGTGTTTCTACACTAGGACCTCTTTGCCTAGCCTGCTTGTTTGTAGTGATTTCTATTTATATTAATTATTTCGTTCGAGAAATCGTGGCGTTGAATTCTACCACTAAATATAAATAATATCTTGAATCTGGATAGAACGCGGAGAAAAAAGAGTCTTCACGATAGATTACTTTGCTTAGGTACTTCTCTGCGGGAAAAAGCCATAAGCTCCTTATTTGTGAGCGTTGAATAATTAAAAATGTTATTGTTCATATATTATTTGTAGTGATATTTTTTTGGTATTTTATCTTATATTTACCAATTTAAAAAACGATAATATCAAGAAAAAAAACGCCTGTCCAAATAAAATAGCAAATTTGGTTAATTGTAACTTTACTTTTCATGAAGCTCTTTAACCGGCTAATTTACGTTTATTTATATTTTTAAATTTAATGCATACGTTATCGGGAACCCGAGGCTTAAAATGTATTTTTTTATAAAATAAACAAGGCAAATAAACGTTTGGACCACCTGAAGAAAAGTACCTAATCACCTCCACCTACGATACCATGTAACGCCATTCAATAATCAATTGAAAAGAAAGCGTTTCTCCCACATAAATTTGATAAATTAATTGAAGTTTACACAAACAGATTTAAAAAAATATTTACGAATGAATGAAAAAACTTTATTTGAAACTATTAAAAGTTGTTATGCTCGCGCCAAAGAAACAAACTCCATAAAATATCAATTTTGATATTTGCTTGTTATCATAAAAGCCCTAACATATATCTACATTAGGTAACTATGTTCTCCATGAGGTTCTCATTTTTTCTTGAAGTATTTGATGACAACTCTGATTCCTTTTGTTTTTCATTATGATATTCATACCTTAGCAGTTCAGATTTAATTGAATGTAGTGACATTTTTAAGTAGTTTTTTTCTTGAACTAGTAGATACCTAAAGGAGTAGAAGAATTTTTATTTTTATCTTTTGTTCACCAGAAATAATTGATTATCATAATCCGTAGTAAGCTTGAAGTCAATTTTTGTTTTTTTTATTGTCTTTTCCTGTTTTTTGCCCACACACTAGTTATCGTTAGGGTTTAGTTAGTAAAAATAAAGAAAAAGCAAATATGTTCTCACAATAATTTGCTTTTAAAAAATAATAGGGACGCTAATAACAAACTTTTTTTAATGTTCCTACACTATCTTTTCATTAAATAACTTCCGTTCTCCGTTTCCATCGAATTCTCGAGGCATTGCTTGTTGAGTACCGGACTTAACGCCGTGCTTTACCTCGTTGCCAGAGTGAGGAAATGAAAATATTACATATTTCATTCCTCTGAGTGGGAATCATTGGGAACCCAGAACCGTCGCATTTACATAATTCTAAATAACAAATTTAACCTCACCGAAAACCTTTACACTCAGGCCAACCATTAATTACTAACAAAGCAAGTATAAACTAGTATAATATTCGATATAGAACAAAAACTAATTTATATATTTAATTTATTTTCAGCTTCACGATTTATTCCGCAAAGCAGAAACAAGAATCTGTTGTCAAAACACTCTGTTACCCACTTTCTCGCGGAATTCAAGACATTTCACGTCGAGTGGCAGAACTTAACGCCGCGCATCCTCAGTAATAAAAAATAAAAAATATTCGTCTTCCATAGTGGCCTTTAAATTAATATTCAATTTATCCATAACCAAACTGTTGATTCACAAAACAAAAATTTAAAAAACACATCTAACCCACGCGGAAATCGAACCAGCGACCTCTAAACGGAGCCGCAGGTGCGCACTAGTATCTGTAATCATTCCGTATCATTCATTCGACGCCGTTCTCCAACAAGATTGCCTTCACCTGCAGTTTACCGCGAAGTGTTGACCGAGATACTCCTATAGCCGAGGGTAAGTTTATCTATCTTTTTATTTACTAATGTATCTATCTTTTTATCAATATAAATATATTAAATATATATTTTAAAATGAAAATTATCTATTTATTTATATTAGAAGTATAGAAAAAGAAATGAAATAGCCATGTTTTTGTTTGTGTCTGTTACATTCTTGAAAAGTGATTAGTGTTGCTTAAATTGTATTACAAAGCTTATTATTTTTTTTAAATAGAACCTTTTCATACAATTCTAGTTCCAACAAATTAGTTCGAGTGAACTTTGAAACGTTTTTATCGCGTTCTCGTTTTATTTTTGACAAATCCTCTCTTAGTGCTACCCTACACTTTTTATTATAGAATAGGGAGAGTAGAGGAGAAACTGAACTGTTTTTATGTATGGAAATGTGGTTTAAAAGTGTATTTTGATTTTGACCATTTTTTTTCATTGGAAACTTCTAAATATTTTAAAATCTTTGTTAATGTTCAAATAGGGGCATTATATTTGAGGCCATTGTGGCGCAACTAGTGTGTAACTGTGAACGCGATAGTTGTGGGGTCGATTCCCACTTGGTAGAATTAATTAATATTTATTAATATTCTCATTTCTTCAGTCTGGTACCGAGGCAAAGCGCGGCATTTAGTTCTGTCACCTAATGCGCAAAGCGTCAAAAATTGGGAAACGGAGTGTCTTAACACTAAGTTCATCCTATCCTGCTATATGCGGGTTGAAGCTGGAAAAAATAATTAAATCAAATCTGGTGCACAGTGTATCCCAGATACAACAAGATAGACAGAGTAAAGCTATTGTTAAGGCACTCCATTCCATATTGGGTGGCGGAAATCCGATGGGCGAATAGAGTGAACCGGATTTTCCATGCCCACCCCAAAATAGTTTTGTGCCCACCTTATAAATGTTACTAAAAAAAATCATATGAAAAAACCTTTTACACGAACGGATTCGTTTCTTTGGCTTGTCTGGTTCTATTCTCAATCATTCTGCTAGAATGAGTGGAAATCGAACCTGATACCCTCATGTGTACAATCAGATATATCACACCGCGATGACGATCAAAAACAAATATTTATGCTAAATATATTGAAATTTTAACGTTTTTTAAACGGTTTTATTATTTATAAAAAATCGTTGAATCCAAACTAATTTAAAATCGACTCACGTTATATAGAAGCAGGTTTTTTATTGTATAACAAATTACATACGCCACAAAGTTGTAAGCATTTTTTCCTATGTTTAGGTAATATTGGATGATTATTATCGATAATATACTTCTAGTCTTGATCGCTTTCCGGTTTTTTTATCAAGGACGGAGAAAACAGAGAATTAAGTGGAATTATGCAACTTCATGCATAACAGGGTAGGCAGAGGGAATTCATGTCATTCTTGATTTTTTGTCAAATCTTCAAGGTTTGCCTGCTGAGTGCTGCAGTGGGAATCGAACCAACAACTATCACCTTTACAGTCAAACGCACTGCCTCTACGCCACTGCCTTAAAATTAAATGACTGCGCCTTTATACCCAGGATTAAATGAAAACTAAAAGTTATTCCATTTGAGGTATCTAGTGCCTGATAGAAGCCTGCCTGAAGATAATGTAACTTAGCCTTTAACGTTCCCCAATAATGGACTATCCAATAGAAAATGAATTTTCCAATCCCAACCAGTAGAAGTTCCTGAGATTAGAGCGTTTAACCAAACAAATTCTTTAGGTTTATAATATTAATATAGATACAAGTACATATACCAGACATTAATAATCCAATGCTTTCAAATAAAATTCTATGAAGCTGAAGAGTTTGTATAGTTAAACGCACTAATCTCAGGAACTACTGATTCCAAATTAAAAATTAATTTAGTTTTGGAAAGTCCATTGACAAATGGAGCAAAGCCATAGACTATAATACAAGAGGTTCAATATAAGCCCACTTTACTGACAGTTACCTCGGGTTTTTAGAACGTTTTTAGTTATTTCCATTTGCCGATAGAGGCAAAGACGCGGGTAGAAACTAGTCTCCAATAATTTCAAATACAATCTATTTATATACATAATCGTTATATTTACTTATGTAATAACTAACTTCCTTTGAGGCCAGTAGCGGTGCTGGCATAAGCGTGTGACTGTAAAAGTCACATGGTCTGGTCGTCGATTCGATTCCCACTCGGGGTAATGGAACATTTAATATTTTCATTCTCGCTCTGATAACGCTGCACTAAGTTCTTCGACCCAACAAGCTTAGCCTCCATAGTTCCGCGGAAAGTGGAGACGAAAGTATCTTAATGGGAATGGAGTGTCTTAACACTAGGTTCCCTCTGCCAACCCTGCTTCGTGACTAAAAACAATCTATTTCTATATATAAACGTTGTATTTACTTATGCAATGCTTACTTAACCAGACACGCGCTATCCGGTCTTTGCTCTGGTCTAGATATTAACACTTTGAAACCTTCGCCTTCTATTGCACTTTCTTTCATTTTGTATATATCAGGTATTCTATACAATATCTAAATAATGTATGGAATACCTAAATCCTGTAAGTAATGTATGAAATATTACTTATTTTATGCTTTACCTATGTATTCTATACAATACGGTAGCCTAACATATGTATAAGATAAGAGTCAGGAAGGGAACCTGCGGGCACGTAGACTATAAGGCTAGGCCAGTGGGTTAGATTTAAACTTAACTTAGGATAGAAAGAGATTTAGCTTTGAACTGATATGTTCGTGTAAACGGTTAATTTTCAAATTTTTCTAGGCGTATTTTTTTTACAAAAAATTCTGGGACGTATCGCAGAAAATTCTGAAACCGAGCGGGAAAATTAAAATGATTTATATATGCTTAATGATTTTACCGAGTGAGAATCGAACCCACAACCGCCGCATTTACTGGGCTGTGCCACAAGGGTCACTCTAACTACGGCTAAGAATTTTTAAATTAACTCAATTTGTACATCCGCTATAGAATTTCATTGAAACTAATTACCTCTTTATTACACATATAATATAATATATAATGGCCTGGGTTCGAAGATTTATTGTAAATTTTGTTTATTAGGATCTTGTGTAAAGGTTAATTAAGCTAAGCTGAAGGTCGGAGGTTCGATTTAAATATAAGTACCTAGGTGCCCATGTTTGTTTTTCTTTTGGCTTTTAAATTGTCTCTGCACTACGGACTTTCGACTTTCGTTCGTTTCCCTAACGAACCCTCGTTCGCTTCGATCGCTCTAATGATATAAAAGACTCTATTTTTATCTTCCCAATTTCTTCAAATACCACTTAATAATTTTTAACTAGAATATTGTAGTTCGCCACTCAACACGCAATGCCTCAGGAATTCGGAGGAAAATGGGGGAAAATGTGTCATATTTGGAATGGAGTACTTAAGCCTAGATTCCCAAGTTTCTCCGTTTACCCTGCTATGCGCGGGATAAAGCGTGAAGTCAATCCTTTCAGTTAATAATGTTTAATTTTATTTTATTAAAAAGATTCATAGACTATAACAATATAATTTACTTTCAATTTCAAACCGGAGCTCCTCGTTTGACCTTTCGATGCGAAAATTATAATCATCACACGTTCCCAAGGTCATTAGAAATTTGGTGCAAACTAAAATATACCATATTTTAAAAGCATTAGGGTTTTTTATAATTTACTTATATTTTATTTTAAAACCTATGTTTGCGTTGTTATTGCAATGATATGTATATGAGGTCATAAGTTCAAAGATCATCAGTTTGTTTAAAATTAACCTTTTAGAAAAACTTGAATTGAATCTTCTATGGGTTTTTTAGGTTTACATTTTTTTTGTATATGTAATAGGGTAGGCAGAGGGAACCTAATATTAATACATTCCGTCCCCCACGGAGCCCCCCAATTTTCGAGACATTGCGCCACTATTCTTATTATTCTATTGACAATAGAAAATTAAATACAGAAAATATAAACAACGATATCGTTACTATATTATTTTACTTAAATAGTCCACCAAATGGGACTAGGACCTATTCCTCGCATTTAGAATTACATCTTATATCAACTAAGATGGCGCCAGATTTTATGAACTCAAAGGCCTACTTACTAAATATGACCTTTCAAATGAGGAAGTACGGTTAATATTTAACAGTAATGAATTTGAAGCGATAAAGCCTAGTGTTGATAAGTTAACTTTGCTAGTAAGGCAAGTAGTGTCGATTCAATTCCTACCAGAAGCATTGCCTTTCCGTTTCCCACTTTCGGTCTAATTTTGCCGCAGAACTCAATCCCGCGCAATTGAAAAATTTATTTCCCCGACTGGAAATTGAACCCACAACCATTACCAATTATGCCACAACGGCTATCAAATTAAAATATCGACCTAGTTATATTAAAAAAGAAAAGATTAGATAAAAAACAAAAGCTTATTCACACAATTACATTATTAAGTAATATTCAGAACAAATATGGACCACCTATCGTTGCGTAAGAGTTCGTCTCCGCCAAATGTCTCTACGTGCACTGTTTCTCAATAAAATGAACTGCAATTCTTACAATATATAATGTAATATTCTATTTATAAGTTTTAAGGCTGTTTTGAATGTATGAGAACGTCGTCAACGTAGTTGTGGGTTTGATTTTAACTTCTGGTAACGAGGCCAAGCTCGTTGTTGAGTTCCGCCATTCAACAGGCATTACTTCCAGAATTCAGCAGAAAGTGAGAAACGGAAGTGTCTTAATGGAGTACAGAGTGTTCTAGCACTAGACTCCCAGGTTCCCTCTGCCAAATCTGCTAAGTGCGGGATCGCTGTATCCCGCACTTAGCAGAAGTCAAATAAAAAAAATCAAATCCATTTTTATCATGCAGAGCTATAAATTATATAAAAAATAGCAAACCACCTGAAGAGGTGAAAAAGAGGAGGAGATATGAAGATATCTCCGGGGGGTTCCCATGGTTGTTCCGTGACCTTCTCTCAGTATCATCAACACTTAATTCTTGAAGGTCAATTGAGTTCTTCACCTTCCTCTCTAACACGTACTTGTATAATGCGTACTTGCACCGATTTAATTTAAATTAAAGCTTAATTGACATATCTGAGTATGATATTAAATCTATATTTGACAGAATTACAATTATAGACCTAATTCTAACCAAGATATTGATACTAGAAGGTCAAAAATTGGTGTCAAATCATCAGCTGATATTTGATCCACCACACCGGTTCAATTCCAAGGCCCGTACTTAATTTAATAGCAAAATAGTGATGTGAAAATGTGTAGTGGGCCGTGACGTGAGGCAAATCGTGAGGCAAGCGTGGCGCAACACTAGCTCGGTACTGACATGTTAGTTTTACTTTCATTTGTTTTTGTTTGAGATTCAATGTTAGATGTTCCAAAGGTTAGTGTTGATATTTTTATATGTTCACGTTCACGTTGTATCCCGCATATGTAGATAGTAAGAAAGACAGGGGGCTAGTGTTGAGACACTCCGTTTCCTCCGTACCGCCCAATTTTCGAGACATTGGCACGCGTGCCAATGAGCCATTCCAAAGCCGTGCCAAATGAGGAAAATAATTTCCCCTAACAATTTCCTGAGTGGGAGTCGAACCCTAAATTGGAACCCGCCTATAAGTGACGAATCTCGATAATATACCATTCTAATACAAACATTCCTATATCCAAATACAAATATTCGAAACAATAGAAGCATCACCGCCCAATATCATCGATTAATGACTAGGATACGCCCACTTCTGTAACTAAATACTGATTGTATGTCATCGGAGTTGAACATGTGTTTTGAATTATGTTACTTAGATAATATTTTGTTATTTAATATTAAATATTTTAATAGTGTTATTTAAACTCTTAATAAAGAAACAAAATTAAAATAGAACGTAGCTGGAATTGAACTCGAGCCTCTTGGAATCTATCTACTAAGCCATATAGCTTACGTTCTCGTCAAGCTACGGGGAAATTCTAAAAAGTTTGTTACAACTTATTAGTTCAAAAAAAATCAGCTTCACGCTTCGGCGGAAAGTGGGTAACAGAGTGTTTTAACACTAGGTTCCCTCTGCTTACCCTGCTATGTTTGGAATACAATGTGACGCTAAAAAAGTTAAATTAATATGTTCATTAGATTTACGATTGTGTCGAAACAAACAAACGTATTTTATGAAAGAAAACAAATAAATTATATTAAAGTGACGCTTTTAAGGACAGCATTTCAATTATGTTACAAATATTTTCCTCATAATAAACTATAAATAACCGTAATAAAATTAGATTATTTATATAAATATAATTATTTATATAAATAATCTAATTTTATTACGGTTTTTATTAAAATATAATTATTTTTTTATTTATATGTTTGTTTGTTCAGGATTTAGAAACTTACATCATCGTCTCAGAATTTATTAAGAAATGAGTTACCTATATTCTTTATAGCTTCACGCTATTTCCCGCAAGTAGCAGTAGATACAAGGAACATAAGGAACATAATATTGAGACACTCCGTTCTCAACGCACGACCCATATATCGAGATATAATGTAGGAGTGGTGGAACTCTACACGCTGCGCAGCGTTAAATAGGAAATAATTTAATAATTAATATAATTTCATAATTATTGATATCGAGTTCCACCAATCTTCATGGAATTTCCCGAAATCGTGCGAATAGTGAAGAACAGAGTGTCTTAACACTAGTAGTTTGTCTCTGCCTACTCTGCTATGCGAAAAAAAATCTATTCTATTTAAATGACTATTTGATGCTATTTCTATTTAAATTGTACATACATATAAAAAAACCTACATGCGCACGTGTTCTTACTGATATTCGTCTTCTTTGGATCGTGGTAGGGAGATGGAACTTGGTGTCAAGACATTCCGCTCCCATCTTTATGACTCATTTTTTCAGACATTGAGTATAGAGTGTCAAAACTCACCGTTGAGGATTATCTTGTTACCAAAGCAGGGAAATGAAAATAAATCATTTTTACAAGATGCTGTACGTCTACGCCTTTCATAAATCTTAATAAGACTAAAAACATAAATAAAATAAGCTATTAATTTTAATGACATGGAATTTTGTAATTTTAACTAAGAGCTACTTACTTTATTGTTTCGACATGAATAATGTTTCTTGCAAAATATTTTAAACATTTGTTCTTATTTAAACATGCTAATGTATATCATTGAAATTAACATTGAGACCCTCGTAGCGCAGTGGAATGATGTCTGTGACTTGACAGTTGTGGGTTCGATTAATATTTTCATTTCTTCGCTCTGGCATCAAGGCAAAATGCACGTCGTTGAACTTCTCCAATCAACGGGCAATATTTCGAAACATTTAGTGGAAAGTGGGAAACGGAGTGTCTTAACACTAGGTTCCCTCTGCCTACCCTGCTGTGTGCGGGATACAGCGTGAAGCTGAAAAAAAAAATGCAATATACAAATAAGCACCCATGTTCTTTAGATGTTTTTTTTATCATTGTACCTATATTTCACGTTGTATTTTTATGGTTCAAATTATTTTGATTTTTTTATTTCTTCCAATTTAAGATTATTATTTTTTTCATTGGTTAGCTCCGACTATAAGTTTCTTAGTATATAATAAAATATGTCTTTAATCAAACCACTCATTACAAATAAATGTTTAACTAAATTTATCCTTTGAAATGGTTATCGAACCCACCACCATCACCTAGAGACTATTATTGTTTTATTAAAGATTCTATACATTTTTATGTTTTTACAGTAATTATTTAGATTGTACTGTCCCTGTAAAGGTCGTCGTAAAGACGCCAGAGCACATTCGAATTCGTATTACCACATTCCTTTCTACACATTTTTTTTCTTATTTGACAATTATTATTATAATTTTAACCCACAGTCGGGTTAATATTAAATATTTAATATTTCAAGAAGTTCCATCACTCAACAGGAAATCAAATCTTCTTTTTAGCAGAACGACGAAATGAAAATAATTCATTTCCTTAGTGAGTTTCGTAGTTTTGGAGGCATTGCGTTTTAAGTGGTGGAACTTAACGCCGCGTTTTACCTCGTTCATCAGAGCGAGGAAAATGAAAATATTCAATATATTTAATTTTTCGATTGCGAATCAACCCTCTAAATTACTAATTAATTTTTGCATTTTTATTTTATAATCCTAAAAGTAACTTAACACGTCTTAATAATCCATACCTATATTATAAATTCGAAAGTAACTCTGTCTGTCTGTCTGTCTTTTATGCAATCAGGCCCAAACCGCTAATTTAATTGTTACAAAATACTCATATAGAGATACTTGAGGGTCCCGGGATGAACATAGGATACTTATTTTTCTCATATTTGTAATATTTTCGATATATACCAATATATTAAAATACTTATTAATTTGACATGCAATTTATTCCGCCATGTTTATAACAACTATCGCTATGCGACCGTTGCTAAGCAACGATTTGCACAGTTTGTTATTAGAAAACGTCACCCAAAATGAGCTTGCTTAACGCATCTCTCTATTGAAAACTGAAAATAATTTCATAAATATATTTAATAAATATTCGTATAGTTCAAGCGGGCGTAGCCGCGTGTCAGTCCACTAGTAATATAATAAAATGAACCAAATATCGTTTACAGTAGAACTCGATCGCGGTCAAGTGTAGAAATGTGAGCCGGTCAAGGTAGCCTTACTTAAACTGTATCAATTACACACGCACTTGTCTTTATTATATCAACCAAATATTTGGGCAAGGTCGTTTGAAAATTAGCTAATCCTTACTCTTAAGTAGGACCTGGGAACCTTGTGTTCAGATTCTCCGTTCCCCACACATTACTGAATTTAAAAAACATTGCGGGTTAACTAGAGGAACTCATCAACGTGCTTCGTCTATGTGTGCTAGGAAATGAAATTTTCGCGTGTGAAAATCGAATCCAAAACCTTTATAATAACGTTAACTTCAAATATGTCATGTCACATAATGTCATCTTGGTCATATTGTCACAGTGGGACAGCATCTTATTGTAAACTATGGTTATGGGTTTGAACCCCGCGGGGAACGAATAATTTTTATTTGTCCGCTTATTAATAGACAAAGCGCGTTTGAAACAAACGGTGAACAGAGTACCCAAACTCATGTCACTCATTTTGTAACGTAGGTAGAGAGTTCTTTTCTTTCCGGCCCGGCTAGAAAAACGGAGTGCCTTAACACTAAGTTTTCTTAGCATTGAATTATGCGGAAATCGAATAGGATATAGCTCAAAAATACCTACATAATAAAATTCAAACGTGAACAAAAGATACAATCTAAGGCAACTAATATTATTGCCGTGACCGTGATGTCATCTCCTGCAGAACTTATAATAAGATGAGCAATAAAGTAGCAACAACATCTAATAATATTTAGTTTATCTGGTTCTGTATAATAATACATATTTTTTACACAATAGTAGAAGGCACTTAATGTTTAAGCACAACTCAACGCCGCGTTTCACCGTTCCAGAGCTTACAGTCACACGCTGTTCCTTAATAGCGCCAAATTACTTTGTTTTTCTTATTTAACAGTTTCACGTTGTATTCCACATATAGCAGGGAAGGCGTAACCTAGAGTAAAGACACTTCCGTTCCTCACTTTCTGCCAAATTCTGGAGGCATTCCGTGTGGAATGGCAGAACTCAACATACCGCTTTGCCGGTAAAAGTTTACCGGAGCGAAGAAATGTAAATATAAAAAAAAACAATTTCTCTGCCGCACTTGCGCCTTTGCCACGTATTACTTTTTATATTGCAAAATTTATTAGAGAACCCTAAATCCGATTAAGATGCGCAGTTTATCGGTAATATGTTATTATATAACATTAACAAATAAAAAGGTTATTTTTTCATCGATTCCATTAGTAGTGATTTCGATTGAAGTGGTTAAGGTTCATTATTCTAATTTCTATTTTGGAGCTCCTTCTATATATCGTTTATTGAGGGTAAGCTAACAAAGAATAGTGCTATGTCACTTACTTTTCTACCCAAAGGTAGTGTAACTTAGCATCACATGTTATCAGTATTTAATGTCCGCGTTGAATGTATAACATTTTTACATAGCTGGACTCGAACCCGCACTCGCTATCATCCATGGACATTTTTCTTTCCTTAGTTTACAATAACACTCCAAAAATATTCAGAATTCGCAAAATACCCTATTCCCGTTTCCTACTAAAAGTGAACGGAAGTGTCTTAATGGGAACGGAGTATCTTAACAGTAGGTTCCCAGCTTCCCTTTGACTACTCCGCTATATGCGGAATACAACATAAACTAAAAAAAATATGTTTTATTCCAATAGAAACATTCAATAATACAAATAAACACAAATGCGGATGTTAATAAAACTCAGGTTGTACGGTCGTGACCGTGTGACGTCACGGACCTTCTTTTATAAGGTAACCATGATTCTTAGAAAAGTAGGCACGTTTTTTTTAAATTTAGAATTTTACTTTTAATATAAATATTAAACGGTCGTGGGTTCTATTCCAAATCGGGGGAAATGATTTTTTTTTCCTTGGACTAGTAATGGACGGAAAGTGAAGAAATAACAGATTTTAAAAGAATCTTCAATCTTTTCCTGTTTGTTTAACAAATAATGGTTCGCCAATAATGATGGAAAAAAGTTGCCAATTTTTTTTTGTCTCATTACGTGTTGAGCTACGGAGCTTAAAGCTAAACATTGTCTTATAAACATAGCCTACAAATAAAAATATTTCATTCCTCTAAATAAAATTTTAACCCACAATTCTCACGTTTATATTCATTCTTATTAAATTACATACTAAAGTAAATAAAACCAATATATTATATATTTAATTATCTCCGCTAGCGCCGCGTTGCACGCCGCCGAGCGCCGTGACGCAAGTGCCGTAACTAAAGGTCGTTTAAACGAGTTTGTTGTCGCGTCTTTTACATTCCTTTACCACTACTATTGTTTACTTCGATATATGGTATCGTGCACGTAAACTTTTCTATACGACATACGTTTTCTTAAATTAATTATTATATATTGAAAATCTGTAAATCATTGATTTTAAAAAAATCCACAGAGTTTCTTGCACCGGTTTTTCTCAGGTGAGAGGTATGAACTTCAGTTAGCTAGTGGTAAATTACTTGATGTTAAAAAAATGAAGCATGTAACTTCTTATTTTGGATAAAATTATTTGACTTTTCTTCCGCCACTTAACACGCAATCCCTCCAGAATTCGGTGGACAGTGGGCAACGGAAGTGTCTTAATAAATGAGTCACTCCGTCTTCCTTTGCCTACCTTGTTTTAGCACAATGTGAAGCTAAAAAATAATTCTTATACAACAAAGAGAAAAGTTCTATTATTTTACAACAGTTCTCCATGGTAATGGCAATTTAAAATATGGCAACAGGCTTATTCTGTAAATGCTAAATTATACATAGGAATGCTATAAAATTATTAAAATCAAGTTTTTATGTGTTTTTTATTTGTTAAATCATATATTAGTCACTCGGTCTAGACATAATCTATGTTTCTTGTTTCTTTTTATTCTGTGGTGTTAGTAAAAAATATAGGAAAATGTTGAAATATTAGGTACAAAGTTTATACATGCTCTGTCTCAATATTAGTAAAATATTAAAATGTCGATGCGCTGGGATACAAGCGTGCGAATGCAAACGACGGTGGTGAGTTCGATTCACACGACAGCATACGAAAGGTATGTTCTACGTTTGAGAAAGAAACCTGTTTTCCACTCAAATTCCAATACTTCGCGTTACTTACGTTACCACCGTATTTTTTTTCCAGAATTAAAAACAATCAACTGTCCCCCAGTGGGAATCAAATTCACAACACCCTGATGCCACTTTGTCCACTGAGTCACTGTGACCTCAATAAACCATAATGAACGAAATCATAATGTTCAAATTAAATAAGAGATACAATCACTAAGTAAGCACTATTACCGAAATTTGATTAGAGATAATGTAAATGTCATATTCCATAACATCGTGTTATCTAAAGTGTAAAAGCTTTTATAATTCACGCAATGAATTATGTTCCTTTTATATTAAATCTAAATAAATGAGCTTCACGCTGTATCCCGCAATTAATAGACGCGACAGAGAGAACGAAGAAGCATCAGGCTTTATCCTTAGCAGAGTAGTCGAGAGAACGGAGCGCCAAACACTACGGTCTCTGCATACCTCTTTCGCCTCGTCCACTGTCATAGGAGAGGATATGTCCGGCAGAGAGAAACTGTGCCAGTGCCAGACCCGGCACTAAAAAACACCAGAATTTTAAGACACTCCGTGCCTATTAGGAGACTCTCGTTCCCATTGTCGCAGAATTTTACACTAAAGTATATCAATATTTTTTTTAATTTAATCATAAAAGTAATAAAAAGGGAGAATGTCTCAACGTAAACTCTTAATTTCCAGATGCTGGTCACAGTCCTGCTCATCGTGTCGAGCGTAGCACTCACAAGCTGCGACGTGGTGCATTTAGAGCCTCAGCCGAGCACCGAACCCCCACCAGCGCCGTACGCCTTCGCGTACACAGCGGGCAGGTACCCGGGACATGTTGACCGGGAACACGCTGAAGAGAGCGACGGTAGTGGAGTTGTGAAAGGTAAAGAAATTATTGAGACTATGTTATAGTAAAATAATGTATTAAGGCTGAAATATCAGAAATATTGGATTCTTTAAAAACAACTAAAAACAAAGTTGATGATGAAATGTTCATAGAATTTTTGATGTTTGCTGATATGCAAAGAAGAATTTAAAAAAACACGCTTTAAGTTTCTTCTAACAATAAATATGTTGTAAATAGCATACAAACGCATATAGAGTAGGCTAGGAAAACAGAGGAAAAAGATATTCCATTTTCTCATCCATCATTTTCGTAATATTGCGTTATGTCTTCGTGCCAGAGCAGAGAATTCAAAATAATTAATTCATCTAAATGAGAATCGAACCCACAACCGTCGAGTTAAGATGTTGCGCCGCTGCGTCACGACGGTACCAGGTTTGATAATATTTTCTTAACGTAATTTTTTGTCCAAATAAAAATAATATCTAAAACTGCTCGTGCAAGAAATATTAAAAACAACACATCTTACTTACAATTTCAGGTCACTTCTCATACGTAGACCCTCGTCAGAAAGTGAGGACTGTCGAATATGTAGCAGATAAGGAAGGCTTCCACCCACTGCTGAGCGATGTGCCGCCAGAACACCCAGCTGATTCAGAATCAGTTGCCAAAGCCAAGGGTCGCCACTTCGAACTTTATGCCAAAATCGCTGAAGAACACGCCAACCATCCTTTCCCTGATGGTATGTATTTTAAGTCACGTTTATACGTTTTTGCCTTTAACATTTTAAGCAAAGAAACCCTTTTTGTAAAAAAAAGTTTTTAAAGGAATTAATCGCGTATATTTAAGTATTATATATTTTTTTAAATGGAACAAAAGTCTTGTAGGACTTTACACTTTTTTGAAATATAATGGCGTAAGTAGTATAAAATATATGACTCTTATGTCCTACTAGCTGACTCGGCGAACTTCGTACCGCCTAACAGTCATTTTTTATTTTTTTTGTTTTTTTATTACTTATTCTGCAATTCGGGACACCGGGTCAGCGAGTATATAATAATAATAATACTTTATTGCACTAAAAACAAACAAACAATACAGTTAGAATATGTACAAAAAGTGCAATGGCAGGCCTTATCACTAAAAGCGCTTTCTTACATGCAACACATTTCTTACATTTTTATGTGTGAAAGTTATGTAGGTACATTAGTTTTGTACTTTTTACACAATAATTGATTATGTAAATAGAAAAGCAGATAATAATTTTTAAATTAAATTACATAGATTTAACCATCCTATAACTTCAGAGTGCCATCTATTGTGCTAATAGCTAAACTATAACCGTTCGATCCTAGTTAAAACATACCTTTTTCTCAGTATAAATAATCAAAAACTATATTTTGCTACCCTTTACAGACTATTTAATTTTCTTTATATTTAATTCAGTAGTTTTTATTATGAAAAAATTTGCTTAAAATATATATATTTTTTATCAACAGTCATGTAATTAAAACGTTTCCAAATTCTTTCTTTTTATCTAGATCTATCTATTCTTTTAAATCTAGACAAAGCGCCATCTATTGTGCTAATAGTTAAACTGTAATCGTTCGATTATAATTAAAACATACCGTTTTCTCAGTATAAATAATCAAAAGTATATTTTGGTAAAGTTTTAAAATTAATAATATTTCTCCCGAAGTAATTAATGCTTAACAAATAATAACTTGTTGATATATGTTTTATTTGTTATCAAGATTCGATAGTACTTACTATTTGTTGCCCATAGATAGCGTTACATGTACCGTTAGCGTTACATTTTTACTATCTCAAGTATTAACTTCTTGAAAACATTAAATACTTATATCTTTTGATAGAGTGAAGCGATTACAATGAAATAAAAACTAAAACCTCCTCTGACTTACTTGTAATTTTTATATATAAAAGTTGCTTAAATTTGTTGTGTACTTTTTACGTGATACGTGATCACATAAACAGACAAACAGACAAACAGGCAAACAGACAAACAGACAAAAATTCCAATAATGCTGGAAATGGATTCTGTTAATTGTCCTTTAACACCGTAGCTATTTTTTTTTATATTTCCAATGTACAGAAATGACTTTCCTACAGATTATAAGATTATAAGTTAGTAGAGTAGAGTAAGTAGAGTAGATTATAAGTATAGATATAGATATGAAAAAAGTATACAGTATGGTTAATTTGATTTAATTTTTGAATTCTATTCTCCTTCAGAAACATCAGTACCCCGTCAATCAGCAGCAGTAGCAGCAGCAGCAGCGAAACACGCCCAGCTGTTCCGAGTAATAGCTGAACAGCACGCCCGTATAGCTGCTGAGAGGGAAGCCCTCCAACGGGAGGAGGAGGAACGGCAACACTTGCAAGAACTTGGACAATAAACATGGACTGTATACTATATGAAATAGACTAAATTTTCAATTTTAGGCATTTGTTTATTTGTGTTAGGTACTATTGATATTTAATGTATAATGTATTGGAAGTAGCGTCAACATAAACATAAAATTGTGTAAAAATTAGTAACTTGTAATAATATAATTATTTTATATAGTTAGTATATATTAAGGTCTTAAAAAAATCTTAGCTTTTTTTAAATACTTATATGAAACAAAATACAGTTATTTTTTAACTGTATTGAGCACCAATAACTTCATGAAGGTAACATAGAATGGAGAATATCATTATTTTTTTGTACTTTTAATGTTATGCTGATGCCACTTTTATTATAAATTTAACTTGCCGATATTTTATTTGTATTACTTCAATTTATTGTTAATTTTTTATTTATTTTTCAACTTATTAAAAAAGTATTCTATTTTATCTGTAATAGTATTCAAACATAGCTAAGTATATAAGTAATTTTAAAAAAATATATTTTTAATTTAGATACAAAATTAAAAGATTTAAATGTTTTAGTTAATCTGTTTTATAATCTGTAATGTTCATCTTGTCTATAATTTATTATTATTATTTAGTATCAATATATTTTTTTATTTTCTAAATATTTTCTTTGCTGACCATACCTTGATAATCAAGAGATTTTTTATTATATAGTTCTTTTATATAATACATTGAATACTAATTTGTATGAAAAAAAAAACAAAACTTTTGTAATTTTATACATTCATACAATTGCCATATTGAAATTAATTAAATAATTAAAGTGTTATATAAATATACTTTAGTTTTCTTTATAAATTTAGACAAAAATATTACATTGCCCACAGTGGAACAAACGTCCATCCTTACAAACTTCACTTTCACATTTATAATATTTATATAATTAGGATAGGATAGAAGATAGCTTCAAGAATAAAAGCTATAAATGAATAATAAGCAAATTTAATGATGAAATTTATTTATTAGTAAATAGTAAATATACATAAAGAAACGCCAATTTCAAATGGTCAGTTCAGATCTCTTCTC
>JAEBDU010013389.1:0-41571 GCA_016802625.1 Heliconius numata | reverse complement strand
AAAAAGATATACAGGAAAATCCTTTTATTATAATGGGTGACAAAATGTTCGATAGTTCGGTCTCTCGAGGCATTAAAATGGTGTGTCGATCGATGTGGCCCTCCTTGTTTTATGCGTTAGGGTATACACTATTTGACGAAAAGGTTTCGGAGTTTTTCGGTGGATTGTTTTCTAAAGCATCTGAAAATCGGTTAAAAGATGGAACTTCTCGAAATGATTTTATAGATGTAATTTTGCAATGGAAGAAAGATGATTATTTGACAACTGAAAGCATGAGCAACGCCAAGACTGGTGAGGAGAAAATATTTAAATTACCTGTAACCGAAGATATGCTTGTAGGCCAATCTTTAGCATTGTTTGGTGCTGGGTATGAAACAACATCAACTACAATGACCTACGTACTGTATGAACTGGCCAAACATCCACAAATTCAGGACAGGTTAATTGAAGAAGTCGACGAATATTTCCATAAGCATGAAACCATTGAATATGAATGCTTGAAAGAACTGCCATACCTTGAAGCTTGTATAAATGAAACTCTTCGTCTTTATCCAGTACTAGGTGTTATTACACGAGAAGTAATGCACGACTATACCTTGCCAACAGGCCTTCGTTTGCAAAAAGGCCTTCCTGTACACATACCAGTATATCACCTTCATAGGAACCCCAAATATTTCCCTGAACCTGAAGTGTTTCGTCCTGAAAGATTTCTTGGTGAAGAAAAGAAAAAGATTAAGCAATGCACTTTTCTTCCTTTTGGTGAAGGTCCTAGGATATGCTTAGGTAAACCTATTTATTCTCAATTATAATTTTTTTCTATTAATGAATATTTTCATTTTTTTACTCTGGTGTGAAGGCAAAAGCGCAGCATTGAAATCCGTCATTCAACAGGCAATGCCTCCAGAATCCGGAAATTGGAGTTTTTTTACACTAAGTTCTCTTCACCTTCCTTGCTTTACAGAAGAAAATGATAGTAAGAGGCATATCTAATTATTCATACAAATTATACTCTTATAACCATACAAATAATGTTTATTTCTAGGTATGAGATTGACCCCTATGCCGATGTACGGAGGATTACTTACCATATTGAGAAATTACAAAATAGAAGTAGGCGACCGTACACCACTGAATCTGACGTTCAAGGCCACCTCTCTAGTCAATCATTCTACTTGTGACATATATCTTAAGTTTGTACCCCGAAATATCTAAATTGAATAAAAATTACAATTAAAAAAAACATATTTTTTTCTACATATTTACAAACACATTTTGCAATAGAATATTTAACTAAAGAACTAGAACTAGTTCATTAATAAACACTGAAGAATTCCAAAATTCAGGTCCTGGCTCCATCACCAAACCAGCTCGTTGCTACCATAGTATGTAAATATTGTTGTCTAACAAAAACTTCCAATTTTCATGATGATGATGATATATTTGATTAAACAGTTCAACCTCAATAAAAACGTGTTAACGAAAAGCTTTTCTTATTTCAAACGCCGCCCAATTTATAAGTATTATATAGGTGGTAGGGAAAAAGAAACGAAGAAATCTAAATCTTAATAGGAGATTCCCACTGCACACCCTGCTTTTCGGGAAAAAGCGTAGCTATTTGTTTTACACATTATATACAAACCGAATTAATTATTTAATATTGTCATTTTGTTGGTTGGTTGGTTGGCGTTGTCATGAAGTCAACAACGGAAGTATCTAATAGCGAACGAAGTGTCTTAGCTAAGTAAACCTATAAAAATATATACACAAAGTAGGCACAAGTTCAAAATTAAAATAATAAATTAAGTTCTATATATCTTTCATATATAAAAAAGTAATAGCTAAAATAATAAAACTAAGCAAAATTTCCTGCTGTGCAATTATTGTATTTTTTTCGTAGGCGCTATTTACCAAAAAATATATTTTTTACTATCTATACTATTTTTAAACGCTGAAAATTCATTTAGCAACGGGGTCGCAGCAGCAGGAAATTGAAATTTAATTTAATTTAATTTTTATGGGAAAGATAAGGAAAACAAGCGTACGGGTCACCTGATGGTAAGTGATCACCGCCGCCCACGACTCTTGGCTCTGCGTGCGTGGTCCACCTTTAAGGAGGTTCAGACGCTTTTTAAAGGTACCCATGTTGGATCAACATCACCATTCCAGTTTTTATTCTTTATTGCTAGCTTCTATAATAATTAGTATTGTTTGAAAATTTACATAAAAATTTACATATTAAACTATTAGAAAAATAAAAAGAAAACAAATTAAATATAAAAAAGTCAAATATTGTTAGGTAAGAACTGTTTCCGCCTGGGATCGAACCGGGGACCTTGTGCGTGTGAAGCACACGTGATAACCGCTACACTACGGAAACTTGAAAGGTTCGTTTGAAATACTAAACTATACTTTATAAGTACAATAACTCTTATGACGAGTTTATCTAATATTAATACTCTTTTAAAAAGCCGTAAGATAAAAGGTAAATAAACTATAAAAAGATTGTTTTATAGATCACAGTAGATGTTAATAAATTTAATAAGAAAAATATAGAATCGTATGCTGATAACATGCATCCCGCAAGATAGCAGGATAGGCAGAAGGAACAGAGTATGTTAACACTATTACTAGTGTTAACACACTGTCTTCCCCACTTTCCGCCGAATTCTGCAAGCATTGCGTGTTGAGTAGCGGAACTCAAAGCCGTGCTTCGTTTTCCACAGAATGCGAAATGAATATAACTATTGTTGCCTGTCTATATGGAAAGACATAACAAAAGAAAAAAGCTTATAGATACTTATATTTTTATATATTTTACTACACTCTTAAGCACATCACTAGCTGTCGTAAGAGCATTAACCCGGTGAACTCGCGTCGCAACTATGCTACGATACTTGCATTATAATTTATTTTACTATTATCATATTTTATAATGAATATTTGCAAGAACAAGAAAAGCGATTATTATAAATACTTTGCTAATACTTGTTCTCGACTTTGAGAATAGAACGTCTTAAGCTTAAACTATTATATTTTATATTCATTACAAAAAGTCTACGCATGACTACAAAGGCGACGGTCGTGGGTTCGATTCCTACTCTGAGAAAGAATAATTTTGATTTACTCACTCCGGAAATAAGACAAAATGTGACATTTGAGTTTCGCCACTCAACACGCAATGTCTCCTGAATTCAAGTAATGATGTATAGGATAGAAAACTAATTTTGAAAAAGTATAAAAATTTGTAAGTAGCAGAACCCGAACCCGGGTCCCTTACAAATTGTAAACCGTCGCCTTGGACGTCATGCAAGAGACGTGGATTCAAATCGTGTTCAAAAACTTTTTAAATTATTTTTTTATGCTAAAAGGTTAAAATTTCAATAGATTGCAATTAAAATACCTTAAAAGGGATGTTAGGTAATTTTTATGTGTAACTTTAATTGGCATTCACGCTTAATAGTCATAATTAAAAATTGTTTACATGTCTAATTGTAATTATTTCAATAACTTTACTCAAAATACCTACCGTGCTATCCTGCTATGTGCGGGATATAGCGTGAAACTAAAAACAACCTTTGTCTTCCAACCCTCTGGTTGCAGTGAAAATAATTCATTCTCCTGTGTAGAAATCGAACCCACAATCGTCGAGTTGCCAAAGCGTTAGAGCTTTAGTTAAGGATTCAAATTCAATTCAAAGAGAAAACAGAGAAATATGTCGTAAATTAATAATCAGTAAACATTTTTTTTTTCAATATTTTAACTTTACCATTTTTGGTCATGATCATTAGGTAAATTTATATTATTCGGTAATGATTTAATGGTAAATAGAATATCGACAAAAACAAATCACTACACTAATAATAGTCGTCTGAGATGAAACTGAAAACTTGCTGGGTTTTTTATGGGTTATTATTCCATTGATAGAAGCTTTAACGAGTAGATAATTGTATTTTTTTAGTAAATTAAATTGTATTTTTTTCTGGCTCTGGTACTTATTCAAACCCAGTGGAATATAACTTTGACTTCAGTGGGTTCATATAAGAAATACTATATTTTTATTTAAATTTTCTTTATAAAACGCTTTATCTTACGCTGCATCCCGCAGGGTAGGTAGTGCGAACATTCCATTTCCCATGTAGGTACCACCCAATTTCTAACATATTACTTGTTAAATGGAGGCACTCAGTTTTGTGCTTTATCTTCTTACTAAAGAGAAAAAAAAAATTCCTCGAGTAGGAATCGAACTCAGCAAAATCAGGATTAAAGGAACATCACTATGATCGTGAGATTCACACAAAATCGAAAGTGATGTGCCGTGAGAAGCAGGTCGCTCGGACTAGTGACGTAACGTTACGACAAACTAACCTCTGTTATTTGGAAGAAAAACTATTGTTACGATGCTTACTTCTTGTTTAGAGACACTTCGATGCTCTTTCAACGGGATAAATTATTTTATTGGTTGTAGAAGCTCTAATTAGACAAAAGTGGGCGTTGAACTCCACCACTTGAACACACAGTGTTCTGAAAATATGCTGAAAGTGAAGAACGAAGTGTCATGGGCATATCCAGAGATATTTTGCAAGGGGGAGAGCCTGAACTTTAACAAATCTATCGGTGTAAAAGTTTTTTTTTATTTATAGGGCTAATTTTTTGTTAGTAAAATTTCTGGGGTGGGCACGATCTCCCATTTCCTACGCCCATGCGTAGTATCTCTATAAATCGTGAAGCTAAATCGACATACGTTAATTTGAATACCCTACCACCGCGACTATTTACTTCTACCACCGTACCGCAATAGTGTTTACAAACGAGTGTTAATTACACAAAATGTACCGATCACATATAAATTACTCAATAGATTCAAACATTTCCACACGCCCACAGCGTACCCAATTAGTCTTTGATTTAACATTAATATGTCACGCTCTAGATATGACTTCTCAACAAGTTAACAGTGCGGTCATGACTTTGATTTAATAGTTCTAAAACTTAATTTATTAAGATTAAGGATTATCAGGATTAACAGATGTGGGGAACGGAGTGTCTTATCACTAGGTTCCGCCTACCCTGCTATGGGCGGGATACAGCGTGAAGCTGATTTTTTTTTAAATTTTATTTATTGATCCACCAACATTTGTTTACATCAATACATACAAAAAAGATACATAGTACATGGAACTAATACTAAATGTAACAAACACTTACAGGTAGATACATCTTGCTATGTTAGACCGAAAATAAACTTCTAAGCGTAGAAAACAACACAGGACAAAAAAGAAAATTTAAAAAAAAATGTTAAATTTAATATATTTTTAGCATGTTTGACTTTTGGTGTTCAATATTAATGGAATCTTGCTAGTTGAATCAGCATTAATGTCAAATATGTCACTATACTCATTAACCAACTTGCAAAGTCTAGGAACAGGAGAGTTAGACCCAAACACTGTTTTCCGGGGTGGGGGATAAAGGAGGGTTATTATATTACGGGGAAACCTCGCCGGTACACGTATATTAAAGTTATTGAGTAGCTGAGGGCAGTCAATTCCGTTGGTAAAAATTTTAGAGACAAAAAATATATCTAACCGCCTTCTACGTTCTTCTAAGGAAATCATTCGGAAATGATTTAATGCTGACAATAAGAAGGTAGTATCTTTTTTGAAAAAAAAATCATTTTGATTTCATCAAGACTAGATGACAGCCAGACTTTGCATTATTGAAGCTGGATGTCACGTCTCTTTGGTACCGGCTAGAACTCCTGGCAACATTCTCTCTATCGTCTCGGCTAGAGAGGATGTCGCCAGCTCGGCTTCACTACCCGTGTCAACATCCGCGTCCACGTGTACCCACAGCGACGAAATATTTTTTTTTATTTTTAATTCCTCCGAGTGGGAATCGAACCCAGAACCATCGAGTCTACAGTCACCCGCTTTGCCCCTGCGCCATGAAACCTCAGCTTTTAGTATTTGTATCTATATTATATGAAGTATAAATAAATATATAAATGCTCTACTTTACTAATGGGATTAACATTTGTTTAATGTCACGGCTCCTCGATGATCTGGTCTTGTGCAAACAGACATAATTATTTAAGATTATTTATATATATAAATACTTATTTGTTAATTATATTTATTACTATCATAATTTATGCAATATACTGTTTGTGCATTTAGTTAAGATTTTTTCCAGTTTCCTACTATATCCCATACATAGCAAAAGATTTTTAATATCTATAAGGAACTACTGAAAAATGGGTTACTTAGAAGCTTCTAAGAACCGTCCGAAACCGTCTAATCGTTTAAAATATTTTAAAATAGTTTCACAATTAAGCACAAAAATTGTAATTTAGTTTATTTTGCTTGACAATTAAAATAAATATAAAAATGGCTGAATTAATAAGTTTCATAACTTTTAATAACACTATAAGGGGTTTTAAAATACGTCCAAAATTATTAATCTTAGTACTCATATTAATACTTAAATACTCATATTTATCATTAGAAATAACAGGATACATGGTTTTTGTATTATATCATATTTAATATCAAAAGCTTCTTAGAAATAAGAACCAGTACACTCACACTTTGCCATGCTATAATAATTCTTATATACATAAGTGTTAAAGTTACATTACTAACTAACATTAGAAATGCACAGTATTAAATACAATTCCGCCGATCTGAATTAGATATGTGTACTGTTGACAAAATAAATAAAAAATTATTAACAAAATATAATATATATTTTTACAATATGATTTGTCACTCTTTTTTTAGAAAACGTATAAAAATTTAAACCTGGCTTGTATGTAGTCCGGGTTTTGAAAAGTGTCCCAAGATGCGTAGGTGCGACTCTGGCTGCTTTAGGATATTCATTTTTATGTACTTAATATGAGGACCCCGCTTTAAAAATATTCTCCGCTTTGTTTTCCGTTGTAATTTGAAAAGCCTATAGCAAGGATAAAAGTGTGTCATTATAAGTGCAATAGATTATGAATTCGATTGCCACTCGAAGAAATGAAATTGAAGAATGGAAAGTGAAGAGCGGAGTGTCTTAACACTAGGCTGCCTCTGCCTAACCTGCTGCTGATAGGGAATACAGCATAAACATGAATAGAAATATTCGTAGCATTTTGTAATATTGTGTAATTATTGTGAATTTAAATTTAACATTATATAGACTGCCAATAGAAGGGTTTCTATCATGCTGCTATTTTTAAGAAGTAAGCTTAAATATATTTATCACTCTCTCTATCTATCTGCCTCTTGCAAAAAAGAATAAACAGAGATATTTAAAGAAAACGAGAACATTTTTTATTCTATCGCTACCAAACGCGTCCACACACGCGCCTATATCACACATGTTCCGTGACGCAATCTGGAAAGTTGCTCCATTCACGTTATCAACAAACGACATACGCTAAATCATAACTTACTTAGTTTCGAACTATAACTGTTACTATTATATAATTATATAATTATAAGACATGTAGAGTGGCAAAAGGCACTTTTTGATTATAAACCGCAAATTAATATTTTTCCCCGTTGCCGTAGGAGTTTTGGGATATCCTCTGTATTCTCTCATTATATCTCTCCCCTATTATTGTTAAATATTACATATATAATCTATATATATAAAATCGAAAGGTCACTCACTCATCACGAAATCCCAGAAACTACATGTGCTAGGAATCTCAAATTTTGCTTAGGAGTTACTTATAGGACGTAGGTGCTCGCTAAGACGGGAATTTGCAATATTCGACTTCTAAGGGGTTGTTTTTGGGGTTGAAAGTTTGTATGAAACTTCGTTACTACAAATGCTATGAGTCTCAAATTTTGCATAGACGTCACTAGGACGTAGCCATGGAGACAGAAATTAATAATAACATAGTTCACGCGGGTGAAACCGCGAGCGGGCCGCTAGTTATTTATAAATGCAATATTTAACATTTAATTTAATTCTAGTATTAAAAGACTCCGATCCCCACTCTTTCTTTGTCCTCTATTACAGTCATGAATTTGCTTACCACTCAATTTGGGTCCTGTTTTTAGGCCTTGCTCCGAGAGAGATAGAATCTTCACAAGAACGGAACCAATTTAAAGCGTGAAGCAGAATTTTGTTTTCGTTTCACGCTGTCTCTTGCCTTAAGACACTTCATTTCTCGTTCAGACACTACTGTCCCCCACTTTCCGGAAAAATCTAGAGATATTTGGTGTTGAGTAGCGTAACTCAACGCCGCTAAATAAGCTTATCAATTTTATTAACAAGGAATTTAAATTGTGAGCTGGAAAAACGTTATATAATGCCTACTATTAAAAAGATTTGATACACAATCAACCATAGCAATATAAAATTGAAATTAAATGCATATGGAAATGGCCTCAATAAGTTTAAATAAGCGCCTTGAACGTGACATCTAAAAGGCTAAAGTAAAAGTAAGGGTGCCGCTATCTGAACATTTTTTTAAATTTTTACCCTACCTTCTTATTTTTCTGTTTAAAACGAGTAAGCATTGTGATATGCCTCTCCATAATCCTTTTTGTCACTCTTTTGAGAGAAACCATGTTGGAAATAGATTTTTAAGCTAGAAACAGCTTTACGTTTTTCCCGTTTAGCAGATTAAACAGAGGGAGGGTAATAAGATATTTATTAAGATATATGAGTCATTTAAACTTTAAACATTGTCCAAATTGGATTTCAACCTCCAATTGATCAAACCCAATTATCCACTTGGGCACTTTTGGGCAAAATATTTAAATTATTGTCATTTCCCTGGTCTTGCTCTCTGATACACAAATTAAGTTCCACTACTCAACACACAATGTCACTAAAATTTTGCGGGAAGTAGGGAACTTACTTCGTTCCCTACTATAACTACGAACCTAACGAGGTTTATCACATATTAACTTGTCATATAAATATGAAATTAATATCTGTAGTGGTACAATACATAAGTTTTGTATAAGAACAAATATAAATCCAAGGCTAAAATTATGTTTATATAAAAATATTTAATAAAAGGTCTCTTGTTATTTACGGTAAAGATCGTATAGATAATAGTCTTTATTAGGGAAAGGATTATTTGTGAGAACAACAAATATTGAAATACATAATTGACTAAGAAAATCAAAATTCAGATTAAAAAATTATAAACAAATGGAACCAAGAAAGCTAATGTTAATATACTTCGAGACATTTCCGTTTCCCACTTCCCGCCAAATTTTGAAGACATTGGTGTGGTAGAACTCAACACCGCTAGGTCCAGTCACCAAAGCGAAGAAATGAAAATATTTAATATTTCTTTTCTCCGAGTGGAAATCGAACCCACAATCGTCGTTTACAGTGACATTCCTGCGCCCAAGCTCTTACAACTGCAACCCCCGGCCCAATACTGGCATCGGCCCGGCCGCTGATACTTAAAATTTTTTTTCTCTTTTCAATTTTTGTAACCACTTTAATATAGGAAATTATAAGATGAACCTCATAATGTCATTTGAATCCAGTACCATCACGAAAAGTCTACTTAGAACAAGGGCATAACAAAGAAATGTTTTCAAAAAAAAAATATTGTTAACTTCTAATAAGGAAATAAAAAACTCAATTTTACTTTTTCTTAACTGTATCAAAACTAAGATATCAATAGAAGGTTATAGTTAGGGTTACCACAGTATTTTTTAATATATATCCTATATCTTATAAAACAAAGTCGCTTTTCGTGTCTGTCTGAACTTTCTAACTCTTCTTCTTCTAAATTACCCAACGGATTTTTATGCGGTTTTTACCATTAAGTCGAGTATTTCTCAGGGAAGGTTTATATATAGTTTATTATTTGTACATTCTTATGTAAATTAACATAAATACGACAAATTTGTATAAAGTCCTACCCGTTGAGACACTTTCGCGCATGCGCTGCTTTAATGGTAAGTACTACATGAAAATAATGTACTGGAGTATTGTTCCTCTTAATAAGATCTACAAAAAAGTCCGCGAGAGCATTTAAGGATAACGTGTACTGATCATATTTCTGTCTAAAATAGTAATTTCAATATATTTTTTATTGTGAGGGATATTTTTCCATAATGGTATTAATCCTTATCCTTTAAAATACTTTATTAATTTTCTACGTTAAACGAAGATAAAATTTGTTTTTTACACTATTTCGAAATTGCGAATAGTTTTAGAGAAAAACGCATTTAATTGTTGACACATCACGCCGTTGACTCATCAGCTGTGCCGATTCAAGTTTTACTTATCACATACATTTTATGAATAATCCAGTAATAAAAGCGGGCGAAGCCGCAAGGGGGTCGCTAGTTATATATATTACTTTTACCAATTGCCTCAGGCCATAGTAGCGAAGTGGCTCAAAGTGTAATTGTAAACGTTGTGGGTTCGATTTCTACCAGGAGAAAGGAATTATCTTTGACAAAAAGACAATACTTTGTCGGCGCTAAGTTTCGTCAGTCAAAACCTGTTTCGTTCTTAGGTTCCTTATATTTACCCTATTTATGTGGAGAAGAGTAAAGGTAAAAAATAATATAGAAATTAAAACTATATTCTCCATTTTACGCCTACTGACTTACGTAAAAAAAATCAGATTGAAAATTAAAACTCAGGAATATATTTTTATTACACAGACAACCAAATTTCTTTTCTACAAAGAAAATAGAATAACATAAAATATAAACATTCTTTGAATAAATTGAAAATTCTCCACTATCATTCAGTGCTTCTTAGAAACCATCAGCCCTGGGCACTATTATAATCATCATCATCATCATCATCATCATCATCATCAACAGCCATTTTTTGTCCACTGCTGGATATAGGCCTTCCCCAATTCTCGCCACCACACTCGATCCTCAGCTCCTATTATAATATTGTTTATAATTTATTATAATTTATTATAATATTGTTTTTGTTTTTCACATCCCTAACGGTAGCATACCGGTGCAACTAGAGATGGGTGACCCGCAGTGCCGCAGTTCGTGACTACACCGCGCGGGTGACGCACGTGCGAGGTTCTAATTTGTGTTTTAATTACGAGCCATATATTTAATTATAAGGTAATTGTTTTTTTTTTATAATCGAATTGTTTTATTTTGTGTAATTATTTTTAGGAAAATAAAATTGAAAAATAGTTTATAGATATTGCAAAATTTTATATATAATTTATTATATAAAAAAATTCTGCTTAAAAATAATAATTAAATTATGTGTAAGTTTATATTTACATGTGTAATTTTAGGAAATAGAAGTTCATACTATTCTACCATACATACTACGAAACATTTTTATTTTTAAAAATTTTATATTTTATTTTATTTGTCTCGATGTTTATTTATTTACTTTTTATTTCATACAAACAATAATGTGCAAGATTTATGACACTTATAAAAAAATAGTTAATACTTATAATTTACCATTTACTCGTATTGATATTGGTTGAATATGTTTAATATTAAACCAGTAGCTACCCTTGACTTCGTTTTCGTTTCTTGACGAACCTAAAATGCAAAAATTCCATTATTTTTCATTCCTGCCCTTAGGATTTTCGGGGAATATTTCCTGACTACTACATACCTAAATAATTAAATAAACCTGCATAAAAAATGCCAAATTTCAGCGTTTTACGCCGCATAGTGTTTTTGCAATATCTGCCACTCAGTAATGGATTTTTTATATATAAATATATATACAAAAATTTAAATTATAGAGTCACATCAAGATCAGAACATACTGAAATTAATCCAAAAAAATATATATATTTTTCGCTCCCATTTAACTCTGTACTAAGAGAGAAAGGGGGATAAAGATATTGGAAAAACGATTTTCTCAAAAAGTTCACAAAATATATTTCACTACTTATATATATATATCTCTAGTAAGTAAGACATCACCCATTCTAAGTGCACTAAGTGCCTCTGACCGCAAGTACAGGGGGCTACATCGAATTGACTAACGTCATGTATTATACTAATTTCCTATATTACATAGGACTGGCCTATGACTATAGGCTATGATGTAGCTGTAGTTTTTATCGATAAATGGACTATCCAACAAAAACAGGATTTTTCAATTTGAACTAGTAGTACCTGAGATAAGTACGTACAAGCAAGTTCTTCAACTTTATATATTAGAATAAATAGAGAAATACCTTAAATAAAAATCGAACCCACAGCCTTTCCATATAATCAAGAACGTTTAAACTACACAATATCTGTGTAAATAAAACTTCAATGCCAAAATAAAATATTGTAATAGTATTAAAATATATAATAATAATCATAGCGAATGAACGGCAAAAGCGTCCACGAAGAGTTAGCCTCGAGCCATAACGCACCTTTCAATTTTTATCCCCATAATCTGTACCGACTATTATAATTGCGGTTCAAGATAATAAGACAGCTGTGATGGCGCAGGGACGATGTTTGAATGGAAACGTGGTAGTTTTGGGTTCAATTCGGATTCGGGGGAACGATAAAGTTTTCTTAATTTCCTCTGGCTTTTACCCAACAACTCGAAATAGGAATAGAACCTCTTATAAATGAGTGTCCTACAATCCATTTCTCTGCCTATATATGATTACTAGCCTTTCTCGGCGGCTTCGCACTCATATGACACATGAGACATTGAAAGTACCCGCGGTAATATTTTTCCAGGACGAAATATAACCTCATTGTCTTCCTCGAAAAATGGACTATCAAGCACAAAAAAAATCGACCCGGTAACTCCTGAAATTAGGATCTTAGGATCGTTGGGATGATGATCCTAGTGGATACACTAGAAGAACTTTGAAATTTCTTCGGCAATAGAAAAAGCCCAACTCGCGCACGAATACTTCCATAACATTATATATAAAAAAACGGAAAAATATCACGTTTCTTGTATGTAAATACCTTTCTATCACCGTTCATAGAACAGACGGACAAAAATACAGCGAACTCTAAGTAATAAACTAAATATATATTCTAATATTAAATAAGTTAATACAAACGTAACAGTTACGTGCTATAATTTGTATGACCGTGACAGGTTGAGTCACGGCACAAAGCTGTTAGTCTAAAGCGGAAGCTTAAAGTTGCAAGTCTTTCTAAAATGATTCGTTACCGTCAAATTAAAATTAAAATAGTTTTGTATATTATAAAAATGTTAAAAATATATGTAAAGAAAGTTGTGGGGCACAAGGCGTTGTGTAAACGCGAAGGGTTGTGAGTTCGATTAACTCGAGAAAATGAAATATTTAATATTTTCATTTCTTCGCGCTGGTGTCGAGTTGAGTTCCGCCACTCAACACTCAATGCCTCTGGAATCTGGCGGAAAGTGGTGAACAAAGTGTCTTAACACTAGATTCCTTCTGCCTACCCTGCTATGTGCGGAATACAGCGTGAAGCTGATGACAATACTTTTCCTATTTTGGTTAAAAGGAGTCTGTCATTTCTCTTTCGCGTTGGAGATAGAGAAATGCTGCTTATTAGGTATAACGTTCAGCAGTTCCTGAGAGTAGCGCGTCCAAACAAACGAATTTCGAAAAATTTTATAATATTAAGTATAGAAATATGATTTTCAATACATACAAATTGCCTTATGTAGGAATGTATATAAGAAAAGACGCTATTTCCACATTGTACACCTGCAATCAAAGCTATGTTTTTGCCGTTACATTACTCAAACTATTAGGTTCTCGTATATGTCACTGATCTCGATGACAACATTTTCTCACATGTTGTTACTTTATCTTTATTATTGTATCACAGAATTTTAACTCTTATTTCAACTATTATAAAGGCAAAAATGGCTAAAACGTTTTTGTTTCGTAGATTTTATAATATAAAGTCAGCAAAAAAGCGAGCTGATATTAAGAAATGCATATAGTGCTAACATTCGTTGAATACTAGTTCGTGTCCCTGAAATGGTTCGCTGGTAGCTTAAAGCTATATTTTGTTAATTTATTATATTAGTTTACTTTTTTAACTTAGTGCTTAGACACTGCGTTCACTATTGTATTAAGGGATCGAACTAACACGGCACTTTGCCTTTGCCGTGGTCAACAGAGCAAGGAAATGGAAACATTGAATAATTAGTTCCTCCGAGTGGGAATCGAATCCACAACCACCGTGACTATCGACAGCTACAAGAAAAAAATCCAAGGTACAAAAAATCAAGAAAATCCTTCAGTTCGCTATCGCAGTCAAGTTATCTACGCGTGACATCTTACTTAATTAGTATCATTTAAACACACACAATGGACAAGTATTCACATTCTACAGACGTTTCTAGACAATGGACGAATGCCGAAAAGGAAGTTTGGCGTTATAAAAATCTTATTAACGCTATATTTTTCATGTTTCACGTAACGACTGCCATATAACTTACCTCTCTCGTTCTCTTCTTCTCTTCTTGTATCTAACTTACTTCTTCAATGTTAGGATTAATTATCATAGAAGTAGTGTTAATTAATGCAATTTTGACCTCCGTTTATTATGGTTTCTTTTATTTTCATGAACTGCCAAGACCAATGAAGCGTTGAGTTTCACTGCTTCACTGATCACTCTCTTAAATAGGAGCGTGTTTGTCTTTTTGATTTTGCTAACTTCGATTTCTACTAAACATTTAATTTCTTCGAGTTAGAATCGAACCTACTACCTGTCGCATATACAGTCGCACGCTTTAGCCTCTGCTCCATGACTGGCCTCTCTTAAGAGATAAGTCTTAATTAAGATAAGATTTATTATGCGTGTTACGTAATGTAAAGAAAATACCTCTTTTTAGTAACCAATTTATTTTATTTAAATTGATTTATTCATAATTTTCAATTGTTTCTTTAAGACTAAAAAAGCAAACAAACATAAATTTTGAATTTATCATCCATTGTGACAAGATGACCATAAAATTTGATATTTTAAGTATATAATATGTCGTATATACAACACTATTAAAACGCAAATAATTATATCGATAATTTCCTATTGTAGAGTGAAAGCTAGTGTTGTAACTTATCGATGTTTTATATCCGCTATTAGACGTATGAATTACTTTTAAATTGTACCATCATGGAGACTCTTTAGAAAAGTTGAAGCATTGTTATTTTATTCATGCATTTATCATCTTATAAGTAGCTTACATAAAAGATATATTATAAGTTTATAACTGTCGCCATAATTACTGTACGCAATGTCTCCAGTGTGTTGCAATGTCTTTACAAGGTTCCCAGGTTCCCTTTGCCTACTGTTCTGTGTTTGGGATAAAAAATAATCTATTAACAAATACCGGGAGTGTATATAGATCATAGGTACAATAATTCTAGTACTGTTTATAGACTTTTTATAAGCAAAACGCGACGTTGAGTTACGCAAAGCAAAAGTGAGTGACTGTAAGCGGGACAGGTTGTGGGTTCGCAATTTTGTATATTTTCATTTCTTTGTTCTGATATCCAGACGAAAAATTATTCTATTAATTTCTTCATTCTGGTAAGGAGAGTTAAGTGCGTCGTTGAGTTCTGCTACCCAACCCACAATATATTGGGTGGTGAATGAGGAATGTAGTATCTTAACACTACATTTCCTCTGCCTATCCTGCTATATGTGGGATACAGCGTGAAGCTTTATATTTTTTGTACAATATTCAGTTAATTACAATAATATTATTGATATCAAATATCCAAAAACACGCGACGACACCCTTGACATTACACGAACATCTCGCCGTTCACTCGCACTTGAAACTGGGGCTTGCAAACAACATCGGTTTTCGGAAAGGCCATCTCAACGTCTTCGAAAGGAACTAAAACTACCTATCCTTTTTTAGCACCACGCTGTATCCCGCATACAACAGGATGGGTAGGGGGAACCTAGTGTTACCTAATGTTACCTAATAGACACTCCGTTTCCATTTTCCGCCGAATTCTGGAGGCATTGTGTGTTGAGTGGCGAAATTCAACGCTACGCCTTGCCTCCACACCAAAGGAAGAAAATGGAAAAATTTAATATTTCATTTCTTAGAGACGGAATCGAACTCACAACCTGAACACACTCCAAATTAATTCGAACTTGGGGGAATAAAATATTTTCGTTACGGTAACAAGACAAACCGCAGCGTTGAGCTCTACTGCACAAACAATGTCTCAAAAATTGGACTGTACTGTGTACAGGGTTAACGAACGTGTCTTAACAGTATTATCCCTCTGTCTACCCCGCTATATACGGGATAGAGCGTGAAGCTTAAAAAAATAAAGTAGAGCAAGCTAATGACATATGAGTAAACTTCCAACCGGATCTTGCAGTACTCAGTCGGCAAATCCATTAACACACTCTTATCATAAGATCATCGAGATATCAACAGAGAGACTATTACAGTGTTGAAAACAGTATTATGTAGGTACACTTACAGCGTATGTCTTTTAATCAAAATAAATGAATAAAATAAACCAGCTTCACACAGCTAGGGTAGGCAGAGGGAACCTAGTATTAAGGCACTCCGTTCCCCACTTTAAGCCGAATTCTCAACTCAACCATGTTTTTTACAAAAACAAAGCGCGGTGTTAAGTTCCCCCAATCAATGCATAATGTCTCGATAATTGGGTGTGTCCGGATACCAGAGTATCTAAGATTATATTTCCTCTGCCTTCCTTTAAGAGGAATGATTTAAAACGTACAAAATACAGGATTACACAGAGATGGATTTTAATGACATATAATCATCTGGACGAGGTGAACTCGCGGTCGCGGCATTATGCTGTAAATTATGTATTTTCAATCAAAATATCTAATAAACGAAATGCCTTAAAGTAATTAGATTTTCTAAGTACAAGTAAAGGTCAATCGAATATTTGAAGTTTTAGGTCAACTTGTATACCTGCTAATTTAGTATTAAAATGCACCTTAGAAAATATCAATTAAAATTGAAACTGCGCCTAATTCTAAATAGTTAGTGTAGATTTTTGAATATTTTTGAAACAATGTATTACGATGCTATCTGCCTGGGAAGCGGGCCACGGGAACTAGATGCCTTATTACTTGTTTTTCAACACCTCTTATTTTAGTACAGAGATATTTAAATTTTGAGAATTTCTTGGATTTTATAATCAAAATTTTTATTATTTATATATAATAACAAATAATAAAATTTTGATTATGTTATGTGTGTACTAAATATGTTATTTTTAACTTGACGCTATATCCCGCAAATAGGAGGGTAGTCAGAGAGAAACTAGTATTAAGACATTTTCCCCCCCAGTTTACGCCCATTTTTCGAAACAGTACTGAGTCCAGACTCAAAGCTATAAATTCCACTCTCATTTGGAAGATTTTCGTTTCATTTCTACGCTACTCAACACATGGTCACAACGACTTGTCGTTGCGCAGAAACACGGAGCAAGGAACCAGCTTGCCACTGTAAACGTAACAGGTTGTAGGTTCGATTCTGAAATTAAATATTTAACATTTTAATTTCCACTTTCATCGCTTTGGTAACGATTTTAAGCGCGGCGTTGTATTCCTCCACACGCGATGCCTGTAGGATTCCGCAGAATGCGGCAATTATAATTTCCCAGGTTCCCTCTACCTACCCTACTATATGCGGCATAGAGCCTGAAGCTAAAAAAAATAAATAATTAAGTTGTACACAAAAGAAGGCATAACACTAAAATTGACAAAAACGTTTGTTTTAACTGAAACAATAGCAAAGGTGATTCGGTAACAAGCTCAAAGATCTAGATAAATACGTCACGAGCGGGTGTCACGCTCACGACGGGTTGCGTTACTGTGTAGGATTCATTGTAAAAACTAACTTACTAACTTAAAATTTTAACGCAGCGGGTTTTAATCCGCGGGATCTTGGCTTCTGGACGGTTCTAAATGCTCTACGTTCAATTTTTATGTTTCTAAATAGTATTTTTCTATTCTAAATGCCCATAATTTTAATATACAATGTGTATCCCGCATATGCAATGGTAGGCAGAGGGAACCTTTTGATAAGACATCCTTTAGTAGAAGTTAATCTACAATCAAATATATCTCGCAATAATATTTAAAATAATAAATTAAGGCTCTGTTGCTGCAAAAGTAATTCTCCCCTTTTAGGATAGCTCATATATTATAAGCAAAATACTGTAGAGAAATGTAGCGAGCTCCCACTTCTCTTAGAACACTACGATAAAATGTACTTTCTCCAAAGTTGAATACAGTTAATATTAATTACTAACTTGACATTGACAGCTTTTACTGTTATGGCACAGTAATTTAATTTGTAGCTTGAAATAGATAATAGGTTCAAATTCTGAGTCCGAAAATTTAGATATTAGATATTAATGTTGACCTCTTTACGAATTTATGAACGGAGAATAACTCAAGGATAGGATTTTTATCTAAATGCCTAAAAATTGTATGCAAACTGTATCCCGTAGCTAGTAGAACTCTAGAACCATTAACTAATAGAACTCTAGAACCAGTTAATACATTTCGTCCCCCATTTTACCGTCGCAGAATTCGGCGAAGCAAAAAAATGAAAATATACGTTTTTACTAAATATTTCATTCCATCGGGTGGGGATCGAACCCACAACCAATTGCGCTTACAGTCACACACATGTACCCCTGCGCCACTACTTGCCTTCCAAAATTTCAATAAAAATATTTTGCTACTTCAAAGATATAAAGCACAGTTGTGAAAGTGAAATTTCTTTACGTCTTAAATGAAATCCATATTATGAAGCATATAAATTCAGAATTTCAACATTGTAAAATAATATTGAAAAGATATGGATATAAAACTAAATAAATTATTAAATATAAAAGATCAGTAAAAATTTTATCATTTTTGGAGCAAATAGGTTTTGTATATATTTGAATAAATGCTATAAAAAATTTCAAGCTTTTTTTAGCCGTTAAAAGTTTCTAAGTTAAGAGTTGTGAGTTGTCTGCCCAGTCGGGGATTTTTTTTACATAAAAAAAAAATGTTTTTAGAAACATTAAAAAGTTGTTACAAACGTAAAAGAATTTCAACATTGCTTGGACGGTTTCCAAGAGTCTATGGAACAAATCAAGCTATGTAAAAAAAAATTATACATTTCTAAAAAAATATATTTTTATTCATATTATTTATCGAAGTAAAAAAATGGTTCCCTAAAGAACCCTTGCTGTAAAGTATTATTTTTCATTGTTAAAAATTTCATCATCTACCAAAGTTACATTGTAAACAAAACGATCAGTGGTCTTGAAAGTATAAAAAAAATCAATATACAAGAAAATATTTAAAGTTTTACGTTATTTGCCATATATACAGAAATCGCTTTAAAGAATCTTAGCCATTTCCTTACTTTACTTCTTCTTCTTCTTCTTCCTGGCATTAATCCCGGCTATTTACCAGGGTCTGCCTTCCTACTTAACCTACTCCACTTTGCACGATCTTTTGCGTCCTCGGTGGTTAGACCATTGGCTCTCATGTCCTGCATCACGACATCCAACCAGCGCTTCCTTGGGCGTCCGGGAGGTCGCGCCCCAGGAACTAGTATAGCAAGGCACTTGCGTCCGACATAGTTCTTAGGCCGGCGCGTAACGTGGCCAAACCATCTCAAGCGACGCTCTTGGAGCTTATCCGCTACGTCACGGACCCCAAGACTACCTCGAATGAATGTGTTGCGTATGCGGTCAGACCGCGTTACGCCGCACATCCACCTCAGCATCTTCATTTCCGTGACGTGAAGCTCCAGAGTGTGCCGAGATAGTGCTGGCCAACATTCGCTGCCGTATAAAAGAACCGGTCGGACGATGCTCTTGTATATCAGCCCCTTGAGCTTGGGCGGTATTCTGCGGTCGCAGACCACACCAGTGACCTCCCGCCATTTGGCCCAGGCAGCGCTTATCCGGCCATGGACATCGTGGTCGATGCCTCCAGACTCGTGCATAACGGATCCAAGGTACCTGAACTTCTCCGACTTAACGGCTGGCTCAGGACCTATGAGGATGGTGCTCGAGTCCCGGCTCCCGCAGGCCATGTACTCTGTCTTCGACACATTTAGTTTAAGACCGCCGTTCTCAAGCGTACCCTTCCAGAGGTTCACTTTACGCTCCAGCGTCAGTCGGTTCTCGGCAATGAGTGCTATGTCGTCGGCATACATCATCAGCCATGGAGGCTGGTCCTGGATGTGAGCCGAGACAGTATCGAGCACTACATTGAACAAGAACGGACTAAGAGCCGAGCCCTGGTGAACCCCCACTGTAATCGGGAAGGGTCTAGTGTCGCCAACCGCAGTCCTAACCATAGAAGCGGAATCGTGGTACATGCCTCTGATAATCTCAATATAGGCCTCAGGGATCCCTTTGGATCGCAATGCCCACCAGATACACTGACGAGGCACACAGTCAAAGGCCTTCTGCAGATCTAGAAAGGCCACGTGCAGAGCTCTCCTTTTTTCCCTGTATGCCTCCATCAAAGTTCTGAGGGCGAAAATGGCGTCCATGGTGCCCGATCCTGGCTGAAATCCATATTGAGACTCAGAGACAGTACACTCTCGGCGGAGCCTGAGGTCGATCATGCGCTCGAAGAGCTTCATGGTATGACTCATAAGCTTAATGCCCCTATAACTACCACAATCTTGAACACTGCCCCTTCCCTTGTAAATAGGGGTAATAAAGCTAAGCCGCCACTGATGCGGCATCTTACCAGTGTTCAAGATATGGTTAAAAAGGTCAGTAAGCATGAGCACACCAAGAGAGCCCAACGATTTCCACGCTTCGATCGGAATGTCGTCAGGTCCCACCGCTTTTCCGTTCTTCATGCGTCGAAGGCAATTACGTGTTTCGTCAAGGGTTATTGGGGCAATAAGTCCGAGGTTAGGCGGTGGGTCGTGATGAAGACTGCATGGGTGCTGAGTATTTAGCAACTCCTGGAAGTAGCTTCTCCACCTCTCCTTCACAGAGTCATGATTACAGAGCAGCGTGCCCTGGGAATCTCTGACGCAAAGACATTTTGCAATATCTTGCGTCACTTTATCCCGGGAACGTGCCAGTTTGTAAATGAGCTTCTGCCCCTCCACAGTTTCAAGTTTATCATACAATGGTGACAAACTCTCACTGCGGGCTCTGGCTACAGCTCTTTTACTGGCACGTTTAGCTACTGTGTACTCCAGTCTGTCTTCAGGAGAGTTGGATTCCTGCCACTTCTTAAAGGCAGCCTTCTTTTCACGAGTCACCTCCTGGACCTCGTCATTCCACCACCATGTCTCCCTGTCGATGACACGTCCTCCCCTAGAAACGCCAAGAACTCGCCTGCCTGCCGCAATGATTGCCGACTGAGCCCGATCCCAAGCATCCTGAGCAGTCTCGGTGTCAGTCGAAAGATTATGACTTTTCACCTCTGCCAGGAAGTCGGTCTGCATCGGTCCATTCAGCAACCACCACTTGATCCGAGGCCTACGTTTCTCGGCTACTTTCTTCTTCGGAGTGACGTTAAAGTCCATGACAAGAAGACGATGTTGGGCCGTTAGGCTTTCGCCTGGAATGACCTTACAGTTAGTTACCCTGCCCATATGACACCGTCTGGTCAATAAGTAGTCTATTTGAGTTGAGTGGGACCCGCACTTATACGTGATAAGGTGCTGAGAATTCTTTTGGAAGAACGTATTCACGACGGCCAGATCAGACGCAATACAGGTTCTCAGAATGTTTTCTCCCTCTGCATTGCGAAGACCGTGCCCAAAACCCCCGTGAACACGTTCATACGGCTCAGCAGCCCTACCGACGTGCCCGTTCAAGTCCCCCCCAACTAAGACCAATTCGGTAGACGGCACAGCAAGTAGCACCCCTTCATACTGCTCCCAGAATGTCTCCTTTTCGGCCGCGCTACATCCCGCCTGGGGAGCATAGGCACTGATTAAGTTTGTGATGACGCCCTCAATCAGTACCCTCACTCGCATCAAGCGGTCGGAGCGACGGTCAACTTCAAGGAGCCCATTCTGAAGCTCTTCAGAAAGCACTACCGCTACACCGTTTCTACCCGAAGGTGACCCAGTGTATATAAGCCGGTAACCCTGTCCGATGTTACGGGACTTATTGCCCTTCCAGCGAGTTTCCTGGAGGAAAGCACACTGGACCCGACGTCTCATGAGTACATCTGCGAGTTCCCTGCATCGTCCGGTTAGAGAGCCAATATTCCACGTTGCAAAGCGGAGTTTCTGTCTGGGTACTCGCGTCTTTAACCGCGCCCGTACTTGACACGGTAGCCCTTGCCCACTTATCGCAGGTGTAGGGCGATGTGCCTGCGCGTCGTTTAGCGGCGACGCCCTAGCCGTACCCAGTTTCTTTCTGTGACTCTCCATTATGTCGGCGGATGGCGGTTTTTTACATGGAGCGACTGCCGTCTGACCACCAAAACCCCTTTGTGGGGAAAAACCGGGGGGGAGAGGAAAATAGAAGGGGCAGGATAGGCAAAAGGAGGGAGCTAAGGAAAGGAGGAGGGGAAGGGGGGGGGTTAGGACACCATTCTTACGGACTGGATGAGGATGTAAGAGTGGCGGCTCGAGGATCCGGGGTCGCGTACCCGTATGCCCATAAACAAATATCGGACAGATATTAGTCAGGACATCCTCTGGATACATTTACCATTTCCTTACTTTACATAGATGGTTATATATATTTTTTTTTCATATATGTGTCTACTATGTGATCATTATAGATTGGAACCCAAGTCAGGGAAATTAATAAATTGCCCTTCAGCACTATGGTAAGCAATGCGCGGCGTTGAGCACCGCAATAGCTGTAACCATAAAGATGTAGTTTTTATACAGCCTTTAAAGAGAAAATGAGAAAAAAAAACTTCAATATTTCCAAAACAAAATCGAACTTCCCGTTATATTTAATACATCCAAGAAGATTTTTAAATTGAACCACTTAAGTTCCCAACAACTTTCAATAAGGAAGTAATATATAATTAAGCGTACAGCAGGTTACTTGTAAAGCAACGGGATGCGGTCTGACCAGTAGCGACTAGGAAATACTCTTATAACCAAAAGGAGAGGTTTCTATATAAATATATTATCGTCACTCGAGGAAATGAAAACTTTAAATATTTCATAGCTCTGACAACGAGGCAAAGCACGGCGTTGAGTTCTGCCACTCAATAGGCAATGCTACCAGTGGTCGGCGGAAGGTGGGGAACATAAGTATCTTAATCGGAATAAAGTGTAGCTCTAGATTCCCAGGTTCCCTTCTGCTTACCCTGCTATTTACGGGATACAGCGTGGAGTCAAAAAATAATGAAAGAAAACGTTATCTATATATATAAAATCGAAAGGTCACTCACTCATCACGAAATCTCAGAAACTACATGTGCTAGGAATCTCTAATTTTGCATAGGAGTTATTTATAGGACGTAGGTGCTCGCTAAGACGGGAATTCGCAATACTCGACTTCAAAGGGGTTGTTTTTGGGGTCGAAAGTTTGTATGAAACTTCGTTACAACAAATGCTAGGAGTCTCAAATTTTGCATAGACGTCACTAGGACGTAGTCATGGAGACAGAAATTAATAATAACATAGTTCACGCGTGTGAAACCGCGAGCGGGTCGCTAGTACTCATATATTTTCCAAAATGGATGAATAGCTGAGTACGTAGAGCGACAAGATTAAATTTTCGTACTCTCATTTATCTAAAAAAAAACAATAAATTTCTTTCATAAGAATTGATTAAAAAAAACCTCATCTAACATAATAAATGAACTTACTTCATTTCTTCTATAATTAACTCTTCTTAAGCCTATTGTTGATAAAGAAACAATACAAAACACAAAGACAGCTTGCGGCTTTCGTTATCTAAAAAAATAATCTGAATAAGTTATGCAATAAAAAATTGAGCATAAATAATTTGATTACGCGTAAACTGACCCACTTTTGTGAATTGTTGGTGATACAATATCAGAGTTCAAAATTATTGAATCTAGTTATTTAACCAATGGCATAGTGGTAATCACTTGTCAGCTTGCCAATGGAGATAGCAGGTTCAAAATTTTACATATCTTTTTTCCTTTTTTTATTACGGTATTTAATAAAGTACATCTAAAATTTCCTACGTTCTCAAATTTTCAAGACTTTTCAAGATGAAATGAAAATTTATTCTCCCAAGTGGTTCTCCTTTGCTGTCAGTACCAGCTGCTGTGCCAAGACGGCGCAAATAATAGACAAAATTCTCAACTTTACAAAAAAATTTAAGCAATTAAATATTTATTAATTTTTCTTTATAAATCAATATGCATGTATTACGAACGTTACCTTGAAGTCTAGACTAAAAAGATAACAAGAAAAATTAAAAAAACAAGCTTTTATTTAATTGTACTAAAAAGTAAAAAAAACGTTTCTTTTAAAACTCTATCAACTACTAACTACTACTGTCGAACTTATGACGTCATTACACAATTTATATGATTTAAAAGCCTGTCCTGAGATTTAAGTACTCGCATTTATTTAGTGTCAGATCAAGATATTTTTAATTGATTTGCTTATTAATCTCTCTTTCTCTCTCTTTCTATATCTCTCTAATGATTCAATCATTCAATTACTTAAGGCCACGTATACTTGGAGAGCAATGAAGAGCTTCACACAACAGGGTAGGCAAAGGAAACCTAGTCTTAAGACACTTTCTTCCAGATAGAGGAAACCTAGCGAACATTCCCCATTAACCGGCAACTAAGCGGCGGAACTCAACGCCGTACAAAATACATTACAAACAAACGCCCTACCGCTACGCCATGACGGCTTCCAGATAAATTATTATAAAGTATTTAATATTATAATAGATAGCCATGACAAATAAAACCGTGGTCTCAATTATTAACTGTCATGTTATCTAATGAAATACTATAAGATAAGAGATAACAATCTTAAAAGTGTAGTAGGTACGAATAAAGGTGACTATGAATATAATGTTAAATAAAAAAGTATTATGATGCCAGCCAATGCCAGATATTGAGGACACTCAACATATAATGCTGACAGACTTCAACGGAAAGTGAAACGGGGAACGAGTGTCTCCTTGGGAACGGAGTGTTTTAACACTCTTTTCTTATTCTTAAAAAAAACAGGGTATACACAGAGAACGTTAAGATACTTTATTTTCCGCTTTTTGTCGGAATTCGAAACACTACGTGTAGAGTAGCGTTTATCTTGTCAGAGCAAAGAAATGGCAATATTATGCCTCTATACATATATCGAACCCATGACCCTCGCTTTTACAACCAGACTTTATCTTCGCCATTGCACTGTGGGACTGTCCTTATGGGACATTTTCATATTTTTTCAAATTTTATTTTTATCATATTTCAAGTAAAGTTAGGTGTTGTAGCTAGTATGTTATAATTACTTTGCTCTACATATCTCACGTTTATAGCAACTAACTTGTTATACTTCCGTCGTAACTTGTTAATGTTACATTTACACTGAACGCTACTGACATAAACGCGTATGTCATGTCATTTTTTAAAACTTTTTTTAACTTCACGCTGTACCTCGCTCAAAGCAGGATAGGCAGAATCAGGATAGATTAACCTGTGAACCTAGTGTTAATACACTACGCTAACACTAAAATACTTCCATTCTTCACCTTCCGCCGAATTGTGGAGACATTGCATTAAAACCGTGCTTTACCTCTTTACCAGAGCGAGAAAATTAAAATATTAAATATTCGCGAGTAGGAATCAAACCCATAACCACTGTGCCACTGGTCTCTACAAACAATGTTCTTACTTAAACGTATGTGATTATAACGCCATAGAAGGCCCTCGATACTCACCCAACCACACATAATTATATCTTCATCAGATCAGATCAGATAGCCTTGACTGTAAACGTCGTTCTTACGCAGCACTAAATAACCATTCATCATTCTAAAGTGTACTTGATCGACTTTTCAATGGTGTCCATAAACAAAAGACTTTCTACTGTTATGTTTATATTTTATACCATTTCTATATTAAGTATAGGCTTACGTTCTGGTGCAGCGATTAAGTTTTTGTTATAAAATAATAGGTTAGAAGTTTCAAGTTCTAAATTAGCAAATATATATTATAATCTATATATATATATATATATAGGTGAAATCCTTGTTGAGGTCTAATGTGACGGTTGTGCTATCGATTCCCATTTGGGCGAATTATTTTTTTATATTTGCATTTCCTTGATCCGCTATTCATAAATGCAATGACTTGAGAAATCGACGGAGAGTGCGGAACGAAAGTGTCTTAATGAGACCGGAGTGTCATAGCACTAGGTTCACGGATTTGCTCTGCCTACCCTACTTACGTGCGAGATATAGCGTCAAGTTAAAAAAAAAGCGAAAAATGTTTGGTAATATCACAGAACTTTCTGATTTAAAATGTAAAATTCTTTTATAATGGAATATAGGGATAGTATGGTAATATATTTGAATTATTTTTTTGTATTTGACAATATAATATAAAAGAAGCAAAGCTGCAGGAAGGTAATTAGAAATAAAATGAATACAAAAATTTCTACCAAATTTCCCATTTCATTATTTAAGAAAAGAACACCATATAAGTCATATAAGTAAATAAACCTTTTTTTTTGGTAATGCTTAAATGTCAATATATAAAAATGCTGGTGCTGGCCTTTATGTTATTTTCCGTTACTTGTTTGTTGTAATTAAAATGTTATTTTTATCATTTCTGACATTTATAATTACTTTCAAGTTAAATTGCAAGTACTGTATTTAAAGATTTTGCTTTAAGTAATTAAAACAAAGTAATACAATGTTTAAGAGTACGTAAATCTAATTAAATGTAACTACCGAAGTGACATCACACAATCCACACTATATTTTTACAGGAAAATTTTTTTTTCGGTATTTGAAGATATTTTTTTAAATGGAATTGGTTGCCTATAAAATATTAGTTATTAGCTCTCTTAAAATAGCATACGTAAATTTGTTAGCTTCCGCTGTCTTCCACACATAACAGGGTATGCAGAAGTTGAGTGGCGGATCTCAACGCCGCGCTTTACCCCGTTACCAAAGCGAAGAAATGAAGGAAATCAAACCGACAACCTGCCGTGTTTACAGTCCCTTGCCAATGCACCCCGACAAGAGAACTAAACCCAGATCTCCCGCATGACAGACAGAGATACTTATACCGAAGATTTTTACATTGATTGATTGATTTGCTAACATCATATCAAAATACAATTCCCTTAATATTATATTTCATTATCGAACTCATTTCATTACTAACTAATATAGAATATATTATTTTACGACATTGCGTAAGGCAGTAGCATAAGTGGTGTACAAATAGGTTCAGTAATTTAATATTTTGTGGGTAGATAGATTATTGTAAGTAGAACAGATTCGGATAAACCACACAAACGTCACTGTCATGACAGAATTGTGTCTCTATCGCGCTTTTTTGATGGTCTAGATTTTTATCTTTTCATTAGATTAAAAAGTTTTGAGTGGCTGGTTTATATAACAATAAAATATCGAGAATGATTTATTTTATTTTCTCGCACTGGTAACAAAAGGAAATTCAATCTTTAGTGATGTCACTTAATACGCAAACGTTTTTAAAATCGAAAAAATCGGAAAAATTAAAAACGAAGAGTTTTAACATTAGCCTCTGCCTAGGAAAAAATCTCATGTAAACAACTAAAGGAAATTAAACATAACAAAATAATGAGACTTAAGTATATATGAGACTATGGTAGATCCTTCTAGAACAAGTCTAAAATAAAAAAAAATCCAATTTTAAATACGTAACATATACTACTGTAAGCTGAACACAAACCTATATCAATTACTGCCTGCGGCAACACATATATAATATGAAACTTATGAAAGTGAACCTTGGAGTGACAGGTTGTATCTGATCCATGGAGTACAAGGACATAGGTTAACGGATTTCGTAACCACTTATATAAATGTTTAGATATAACATGTATGTTGATATTGCACAATATATGTGCTTTCAATTCGTTAATCTGTTTATAGAGCAATAAAAAGATATCAAGGATATCACATATATAATCGTATATTGCACAAAATAAGTACATTGTAAATATAATTGGTGAATATGTTCTGAATTATATTGTATGTAAAGGTTTCAGCGTATAGCTTTTGGTCAGCGTAAATAATTTGAGAATCCATCAATAAGCCAATATAATAATCTATGACTGCTTAAATTGTATTTACATTATCATAACAATTCATAACAAAAGAGTATAATATTTTTTTTGTTTCACGCAGTATCCTGCATAAAGCAAAGGAGGCACAGGAAACCTAGTGTTGAGACACAAAATTCCATACTTTCCAACGAATTTTCAAAGCATTGCGTGTTGAGTTGCGAAACTGAACGCAGCGCTTTTGTCTTGGTACCAGAGCGAAGAAAGGAAAATATTATCCCCCGAGTGGGAATCAAACCCACAACGCTCACAGTCACACATTTGTGCCCCGCGATGGCCTGAAAAAGCACAATAATAATAATAAAAGTAATATTTTTTTTCTAGATGGCGATAACCTGTAACTGCCCGATGACGCAACCGGGCCCCACGCTCGCAGCCACCTGCGGCGGTGGAGCCTTCATGCTCTTCATGGGATTGCTCGAAGTATTCCTCAGGAGCCAGTGCGACTTGGAGGATCCTTGTGGAAGGGCTCAGGTAATAAAACAAGATGTAATGAATATGACAGATTTTAACATGTAATTTTATCTCAATTAAAAAAATTAAGTAGTACATAACTCTCTCTTTCTATAGTCCTCTTTAAAAAAAAGCAAAAATAATTTTTATTATACATAAATTTTAATGTTCAAAATTAACTATTAAAAATTAAGCGCCTCAAGTAAAAGACATCAACGCGCTCACAGCTACAACTAAGTCACCAGTCCCGGAACTGTAGCACCAAATGGAATTTAGGTTATATCCTGCCTCTAGTTTAGTATTATAAAATGTAATAAGAAAGTGTAAATCTTGTAACATTTGCAAGAAGGCGGTCACGAGTACGAATCAGCCGGAGGGTTACAACCACTTGAAGCTTTTATTCATAGGTATTATAACGGTTAGAAACATTGCAAGCTATAGTAATATTTCAAATAATTACCATAATTTACGTAAAATATTATGAATTTGATTGCAGATTCGATTCCAACTCAGGAGACTAAATTATTTTCATTTCCCTCTCTTTTCGCTCTGGTAAAAAGATAAAGCGCGGTAAATATGTCTCGAAAATTGCACGGATAATGAGGAACGGAGTATCTTAACACTAGATTTACTCTGCCCTACGTTTCTATATGTACGATACGGCATGTAGGTGAAACTTAAAAATAGCGTATGTAATAACTACAAGTTAGAGAAACTTTGAAAAATTTTAAAATACAACGACAAATTATAACGTATTAAATTATTTTTAGATAGCATGTTCCGCATTTACAAACCAAAATGATATATACATATTGAATAACTATCATTTCCAAATCATCAAATTATGTTATTATCACTGAGAGATCTTACACACACCATAATTAACACGCAAAAAGCGTAACTCGAGTAAATATTTACTTTCTTTATAGTTCGATAATTTCACACCCACTTAAAGCAATCTCGCGTTGATTATCGTGAGAATTCGCGGCTTTAGAATATGTAATGTATAATTAGATGTACGCAATAAGTGGCATTATAACGAATGTCGTTATCATCTGAAGCAAATTGAACAATCGCCGGAAAGTACTCTGGAGGAAGTAGATTGTGAAGATGATCAGCTCATTACATTTTCAGATTTCATTATCTTTTTGAAGTTTTCACCTGAAGGTGGTATAATGTTTTTGAACGGGCAGAGCATTCGTTTTGTTCTTGTATAATCAAGCACTGTGTAGTTTTTTTATAGTATCCAACACATAGCAAGGAAGGTAAAGGAAATTTGGGAATTTAGTGATAAGATTATTTATTCCCATTAAAACACTTCCGTTTATCACTTAGGAAATTAAAATATCAAATATTTAATTTCATTTCCTTTCGAATGGAAATTAAACCTACAACCTACGCCAAAATACGCATCGCCCGGGCCCACCCCAGAATAAACTTGTTTTGAAACAACAGAAATTGTACGAGCCACCATGCGGGCAAAGCCGCAAATAGCTAGTCTTATATATTTTTGGTTTTAATATACGTTTTTTCCGCAGTACCGCAGGCATATGGACTCGGTATACGATTTCATAGTGATAGGCGGAGGGTCCGCCGGCTCAGTGGTCGCGTCGCGCCTCTCTGAAGTACCGGAATGGAGGGTGTTGTTGTTAGAAGCAGGTAAGATTATTAGTAGTATAATAAATCCGTCCGTGATATAAGGAAAATTAGACTTAAAAAAAAATAGAAAATTTTTTGACTACTATCGATAGTATGAAAAATTAAATAAAAAAATATATATGAGTAAATAATTTGAATTCTATAGAACGAGATATCTCATAGTTATAGTAGAAATTGTTAAAAAATTATTAAAGCTGCGCCTAACCAACATTTGAGTTCCTTCATTTACTGAATAACATATTTTTCACGAAAGTAATATCATTATACTAATTAAATAAATGAAAATTAACTATCAATCTAACAAAAGGTTACCAAAAAAGCAGCTTCATACTTTTCCTCGCATAGCAGAGGGAACTTAGTGTAAAGATATTCGGTTCTCAACTTCCCCTGTATTTTCAAGACAACGTGTTGAGTGGTAGAACTCTACCCAATGAAACGCGGCTTTGGCTACCAGAACGGGACAATGTTAAGACACAGCTAAATCTACTTTGCTAAATGAGGACTGGACTCACAATCTTTGCGAGCACTATCCTATATGCCATGATAGCTTTAAAAAAATAATTAAATGCTATTTTAGAACAAGACTTAATTGCAAGCTTAGTACGAAATGATAATAATATATTTTGTATACAGGATTTGATGAACCAACTGGTGCGCAAGTACCGTCCATGTTTCTCAACTTCATTGGATCGAGCATAGACTGGGGGTATCAGACGGAACCAGAGCCGGCGGCGTGTCTTGGCGAAACGGACAGAAAATGCTACTGGCCTCGAGGAAAAGTAAGATAGATTTAAAAACTAATTATTTTCTGACTTATAATGTGTTGATATTTAAAATAATATTCAGACATCTTGGATTAGCAGCTTCACGCTTTTTCCCCGCATATGGGGGTATATAGAGGAATACGAGTACGCAGACGCTCGTTCTTCACTTTTCGTCTTAATTCAAGACATTTCGTGTTGAATAATGGAACTTAACGCCGCGCTTTGTTTATCAGAACCAAGAAATGAAAATAACGTAAATATAATGATTTCTCAGAATGGTGATCGAACTCACGACCGTCACATTTACAATCAGGCATTGTACCATTACGCCACAACGGCCTTATAAAACAATATAATAACAAAATACTCCAAAATATATGATATATTTCTTTAGGTCTTAGGAGGTACCTCAGTCATGAACGGCATGATGTACATACGCGGTTCCCGCAAAGACTACGACGATTGGGCGGCCGCTGGTAACGAAGGCTGGTCCTATGAAGAAGTGCTGCCTTACTTCCTTAAATCAGAAGACAATAAGCAGATAGAGCAAATGGATAAAGGCTACCACGCTACTGGCGGTCCACTGACAGTCTCCCAGTTCCCTTACCACCCGCCTTTGAGTTACAGCATCATAAAAGCTGGAGAGGAACTAGGTAGCTATTAAAATTAGCTTATTGTAAGCAAATAAATTTAAAACAGAGAAAATATTTTAGATTTTCGTATTAGATACCTTTTTCTATTTGATATGTACTTTATGAATGAAAACGGCATCTCAAGATCGATCTCAGAATTGAAAGCAGTTTATAAATACGGTTCATAGCTAACAAAAGTATGACCATTGTTCAGTGGCGGAATTTAACGCCGTGTTCCGTCTTCCAGATCGGATAATAAAAATAATTTTAATATAATTACTCCCCTGAGTCTGAATCGAAACCACAACCATCGCGTTCTGAATGCTCTTCCAGTACACTAAGGCAACCTCATTTCTCTCACATCAATACCAATCCCCAGGATTCAAAGTACGTGATCTCAACGGAGAACATCACACCGGGATCGCCATCGCGCAGACCACCAATCGCAACGGTTCCCGCCTTAGCGTCGCTCGCGCATACCTACGACCCGCCAAGCATCGTCCCAACCTACATATTATGCTGAACGCCACTGTCACCAAAGTTCTTATTAATCAAACTACAAGACAAGCTTATGGGGTGGAAGTTAGAAACAGTTTTGGGGGAACAGAAGTTATATTTGCTAATAACGAAATTGTTTTGAGGTAAGAATTTATTTGTATTATTTTATAATATGTATTGGCGACAGGTTGTTGGTTCCATTACCACTCGGAGGTACAAGATAAAACGCGGCGTTTAGTTCCGCCACTCAATACCCAATGTTACAGATGAATTTTCCCAACGGAAAATGGGAACGTAAATGTTTTAATGGATCCTGCTATAAAAGCTAAAAAAAATTATATTTAATACATAATTAGAAATTATACTTTTACCGGATGTACCTGTGGAATTCGGAAATCATTGGCGTTTGACAAGTAAAATGAAATACCGATTCCACATTTTTATAACCAAAACGGATGCGCTATACGTAACTATACTCTTACAATAATTTTTATGAAATATTATTATATAAAAAAAATATGTAATATTTATTTTATTTAAATACAATAATACCAAGAATTATTAGTTGGATTGGAAAATATTTTTTTGTACATGTAAGCCACATTTATAAGGTGTTTCAAATTTAAATAATTGGTTCATAATACAATATACCAACTGCAAGTGTTCTTCGAATTTCTCACGAGAACGAGGAATACGAGAATTTTACATTCTAGGTTACCTTTACTATTTAATTTATTCAAATACTTCCAGTGCCGGAGCAGTAGCCTCCCCCCAGATACTCCAGCACAGCGGTATAGGAGACCCTGCGGTACTCCAGCGAGCAGGTGTTCGTGTGGTACACGCTCTGAGAGGCGTCGGTCGCAACCTTCACAACCACGTGGCTCACTTCCTGAACTTCAAGGTCAATGATAACAACACTGCCCCCCTGAACTGGGCAACCGCTATGGAGTATTTGCTGTTCAGAGATGGATTGATGTCTGGAACTGGTATGTTTTTATATTTATTTTAGTTCTCACATGAAACTCATTTTGTTTGAAATGTACCTACTACAAATATAAGCTTGTAATGTTTTTGTTCTTTGAAGTATCTTTTTTTTAAGATTTTGATTACGCGGCTATTTCATACGAAATGCTTCTCATTACGTAAACTTAGAAGCTTTATTTATTCTGTGTTTGAAAGCGCATTTAACTTCAGTTTAATATCTCCAAGCGATCTCGAGACCAACGATCTTGACAGACTGGCAAACAGACAACAAAGTGATCTTATAACGATTCCGTTTTTACCTTTTGAGGTACGGAACCCTAAAAAGTAACTGACAAAATTTTAAATATTATTTACTAGTTACTAATTTAAGATTACAAAAACATATCAGGTTTACTACGAACAGTGCTGGTATCATTTACATAATGCCAGCAATATCGATATACGTTACAATATTTTTATTGCAAAACTAAAGTTAATCTATTACTTAACATTTTATATTATGTTATGTTCGCGGAAACAAAAATAAACTTTTTATTTCATATTTAATAGCATATTTCTTTCACTTTACGATATGGACATAACTCAGTAAATGATAAATGATTTATATTATTAGCTCTTTTATAGAGAAAACGTATGAAAACTTGAAAACCCTGGATCTTATTTATACAGCATGACAATACTCAATTCCAGGCATATCCGAAGTGACAGCATTCATCAAAACCAAATATGCGAATCCAAAGGAAGACAATCCTGATGTGCAGCTTTTCTTCGGTGGTTTTCTCGCGGACTGCGCCAAGACAGGCATGGTGGGGGAGAAACTCGGTGATGGCTCCCGCTCTGTGCAGATGTTCCCTGCTGTACTGCATCCAAAGAGTAGGGGCAGGCTGGAGATAGCCAGCTCTGATCCTTTTGAATATCCTAAGATATATGCTAAGTAAGTAATTTTAACATTTTTAAAGTGCAAGTGTAAACCGACGTAGCGTATAGCTTAGTGGTCAGAGCGTTGGAACGATTTCCAAGGCGCGCAGGTTCTAATTTTTATGTAAAAAATATTTTTCTTTCTTAAGTATTTTATGTACATTTCATAGTTCTATGTAATGATTTTTTTTTTCAATTAAAGCTTAGATAAAATTCCCCTCTATAGCGTTCTAACATTATTCCTATAGTAATTGTATAAACTAGTTAAAAAATATTCCTTATATGCCACGAATTGTATAAAGTCATTTTAATAACTTCAGCTACCTCACCCACGAAGACGACGTAAAAATCCTGATCGAAGGCATCAAATTCGCCATCAAGCTATCAGAAACGAAAGCCCTGAAGAAGTACGGCATGAAGCTAGATAAGACCCCCGTCAAAGGTTGCGAGAAGTTGAAGTTCGGTTGCGACGCGTACTGGGAGTGCGCGGTGAGGACGCAGACCGCGCCTGAGAACCACCAGGCAGGGTCCTGCAGGATGGGGCCTAGGGGAGACCCTTTGGCTGTTGTGGATAATTTACTTCAGGTTATTATATAGATTTCAAATCAGCGGGCGGGTACAGGGTGAAGTATCACGCATGTAGCAGGGGATGAAGAGGGAGCATAGTGTTAAGACACTCAATTCCCCGTGCAATGGCCAAATTTCGAGACATTGCGTATTTCATGATGTCTCAACTGACACAATCCACAGTCATATGCTTCCGCCACGATCGGCTTTTCTTATATCTGCTACTCATCTATGAAATATTTACTTAAATATATAGGTATTTCTATTTCTTCAAAGCAAGGCAAAGCTCAGCCTTGAGTTCCGTTACTCACCACGCAATGTCTTCCGAATTCGGCGAAATAAAGGAGTGTCTTAACACTAAGTTCCCTCTGCCTACCATTTGTGCGGGATACAGCGTGAACACCACTTTCCTCTATTCCTCAGGTACAAGGCATTGACCGCCTCCGCGTGGCCGACGCGAGCATCATGCCCGCGGTGACGTCGGGCAACACCAACGCACCTGTCGTCATGATAGGGGAGCGAGCTGCTGATTTTATAAAGAAACGTTGGCTTTCTTCAAATAGTGTATGTATTTTATTATTATTTGTGTTTATTTATTTCGGTAGAAACTGGGGAAATGTGTTGATGGGAACGGTGTGTCTGAACAGTAGAGTCCTAGGTTTCCCCTGCCCATCCTGCCATGTTAAATAATTATATTTTTTTAACAAAGAGAAAACCCAACCAATCCCTCATCAAACTGCCCTTGAAATGTATCCTTTCCATTTAACTTTAAATTTCAAAGTATATCCCTAGTATCTCTATAAACAAGTTCATATAATAGACTTTTTGCATAAGAGAGATTATAGAAACCTATTCTAGTTATCATACGATTCAAAATATTTGTGTGAGGCAAAAACTAAACAGCAGGTTCCCTGCTGCCCCCTAAGCTGATAAAGATACTTAACCAATAGACTAAAAAATTAACAAGAATTTTTTTTCTAGTCTCCTTACCAACAGAATACAGAGGGTGGACTGTCCAACGTGCTCACAGCGAGCGAGAGCCGCTACCCAGGCTGGGGCTTATGGGGCTGATACCTCTGGAAACTACCTGTACCTTTACTACCTTAGTGTTAATATTTAATGTTAGAATACCCTTAAGTTACAAATGAAATAAACCAGAAGAGTGGATATTTATTAAAACTAAAAAGTTGAAAGATTTAAAAAAGAAATAAAAAAATGCATTAACCTTTGGTAAAACTTGTACAGATTCAATTTTACTTTTTTAGTATTTATTTATATAGTTCCAAATGTTACCAATGTTTGCAATAAAAATTTGTACTTATAAAGTGTTAAATATATTATAACATATTAATAATAAGAACAGTTTAAACCTCATTCGTTTCAGGTTTTGAACCCACGCTCTTTTTCATCGAAAATCATGTCCCACCTCATATATATTTATTATGAGTTTTTCTTATTGAGTATCATTTGTAATATTTTTACACAGCAAGTATTCTTTAATTAATTTAAAATAATCACATTTTAAATTATGAAATAGTAATATATTATCTATATAACTATAAGAAAATATTGTATTGTATATAAATATATGTAAATTACAACAACTTAAAAAAATTGTAAATTGTTGAAATAAAACAACATTTTAATTATTTGATTATTTATTTTAGTCCTGGTTATGTCCTACATTATGCATACTAGAAATAGTAGTACTGCTACGATGACGCCATAGAAACGTTTCATTTCATATTAATAATAGTATATGTATTATCATATTGAGTAAAAAATGCTATGGTGGCTGGTTCTATGCTCTACAGGGTTAAGATGCAGTTTTCCTTCTCCTACCCTGTTGTATATGGGATACAGCGTTAAGTTCCACCATTTTGTTATCATCTCTTTTTTTTATTTCATTACATACTATGCACAAAGTATAGTTATTTATAGTTTAAGATAGTAATATCATGATATAAAATAAAAAAAATGTATATAATTAACCTAAGTGCTTTACATATCTGAACACAGCAATATTTGTTTAGGGGTATTGTTTTTTTTTAATAAATTTAGTATAAACATCAGATACGCTACGTTCAGCCTAAAAAATATTTATATAAACAACGCATTTAGTACAACCCTAAATTCATTCAAAACATGATGCAGGTCATTCCTAAATATTTAATAATAATAGTCTACCAAATTTAGCCCATTACATACCTACTTATATTTAGTAAATGCCATTATATATAGAATAAAGATTTCGTTTTGACGCCGTCACTTAACACGGAAAGTCTTGGGTTCCCTCTGTTTACCCTGCTAGGTGCAGGATAGACAAAAGTTCAAAAATATAAGCTTCTCTTATAAATTGAAATTTAAATTTATGAATATTCAAATATGCATGTTTCCATATAACTTCAAACAATATTTATAGCCATACTAAAAGTGACTTAAAATATTTAACAAAAACCTATGAATGATTATTTATAAACAAATTTACTAATTAATATCTATGTTATAAGAATAATATTTAAACTTAAATTGAAATCAATTACAAACTTAAGTAATAAGCCTGTGTGCGTAGAATTATTTTCATAGTAGTAGTTATAGCGTTCGGCAATCATCGGGAAGCATCGGACACCTTCGCAAGTGTTCGGAACTAATCGGACATATCCGTAAGTTTTGGGAATTATCGGACGATTTTTAAAGTATTCGGAAACCTTTGTCAAAATTCAGAAGCGATTGAACATCATCGGAAACTTTCGGAACTTCGATCGACTGAACCTAAAGCTGTACTGCATCTAAATTAGACCCGGAATTTTCCGGCAATGCGTCCGCTAACAACAACGTACCAATGGGCACGACGGCGGCATCACGAGCTTGTAATTTAAGCATTTCCGCCCGCAATTTAGCTAAAACAGCATGATTGGGCTCATTATGACGAGCTTTGTCTTGCAATAGCGTTATCTGTTGTTCCTCCAGCTTCTTTTCTTTACAGCTTTTGACAGATCTTGACCCATAAAGACGTAGTAAAGAGCCCCAGGATTTCACATGCGGGTGCAACGCTTGCAATATGGCCTGGCTGGCTCGTTGTTTTGCTGTTTTCTTGTTCTTGCATACGACTGTGGCTGTGTGTTGTCCTACACGCATCGTTAATTCGATCTTTTGGTATTCTAGCTTCTTCATTTCGCATTTGGGCTGTTATTGAGGTAATTATTATGCTATATAAATATTCGTTTTATAGAAAAAAATAAGAAATAAGAAAATATTTTTTCATTCCTCATAACATATACTAAGGAAACGAATTATTTTATTATAAATTATATTCTCGACAAAAGTAACATTAAAACTCCAAACCTGCCAGTCTCCAGCACCGAAGTTGCGCAATAGACACGTCAGCAATATAGCATGAGGCGAGGGCTCGCACGTGGCGGCGCAGAACTCCGCGATACGTGGATCTTCAATCCCCACATAATCGAAGAACTATAAATAAATTTAATATATAGGAGACAGATTATTATTACTTTTTTTAGTTTTATATATGTATCCAGCAAGCACCAAAGTAGATAGGCGGAATCTGGTATTGACTCACGAAATATGAAGTAAGAGTTAATATATATATATTCATTATAATGATAAAATAGATATAAAAAAAATCTCTGCTGCTCAAAAAGAGATGGATTCCACCACCCATCCATCATTCATCTACTAAAAATTCCAATCAGAATATATGAAAATTATTTTTTTACTCCCATAGAATGGTAGCATTCACTATCTACTAATGTACTAATATTATAAGTGTGAAAGTTAACGAAGATGGATGTTTTTTTCTCACTTTCATACAAGAACGGATTTAGATGTAACTTTGCAGTAATATTATAATGTTTTATATAGCTTATATAGATTAAAATAGCACATAAGCTACAAGTTGTGTAAAGATTTTGTATAATTTAGTTAAAATAATATGACAACAAATTTAAGCGGGGGAAGCCACATTTGGTCGCTACTTTATAATAAAACAATACTAAACAAAATACTCACATCAAAATCATTATCATTAGAATCCCCAACAGCTGGTGTGGTACTACTAGCACTGGTACTTGCGCCATCCGCCACGGCGTTCCCGGCGTTTGCGGCGTTAGGCGCCGGGCGCATGTCCGGTATTAGTATTTGTACTGACGCACGCACTGCTGCGTATTTAGCTTGTCGTTTACTGGAGCCCAGTCCGACACCATATTGCATGCCGCCTATGAACACTGTGGCTTGGTACGGTGTTGAGGCATTTTCTGTTGAAAAGTATTAGAATATATATTTTTATTATTACAAAGTATAGTGGTACTTTACAGTAACTATGTTAATATAACTAATACATCAGAATAACATATATGTAGGCTATAATTTATATAAAGATTTTATATAATTTGGCTACCACATAAAGATGTGACGTCGCAAGTGGGTCGCTAGTTACTTAATATGGGAAATGTGCACATTGATTCATATTGGTTATGAATGTGAGTGAACGAAAGAGCGAATGAGAATAAAACAAATTTGACTATTATTTTTTAATACAAAATAAGAGTGTGATTGTAGAAGTGTAAGGTTAACAAAAGTAAAACCTCGTGTAAAAGGCATCTCACCAAGTTGTTTGTACTCGTAAACGGGTCTCTTGTTGAGTGCGCGGCACACGTATTTGTGGAACTCCGAGAGGTAGCTACAGCCGTCCATGTTCATGACCCAGTCGCGCTGAGCTGCCTTGCCTGGAAAGTATATCCAGGTCTAAGTATTCTAGGTTGATTTAAATATTATTCATTTTAAAAAATAAAATCGGCTTACATTGTATCCCGCACACAGCAGGGAAAACATCTCGGCTAACACTAAGTTAAGACGTTCTCCTCTTTTCGTCGAATTCTGAAGTTACGTATTAAGTGGCGGAACTCAACGCCACGCTTTACCTCGACACCAGAGCGAAGAAATGGAAATATAAGTTTAAATAAATATTTATTTTCCTCGAATGGGGATCAAACCCACAACCAGTCGCGTTTAGTGCCACACTTTGTGCCCCTGCGCTACGACTGGCTTCTTTATTTTATATGTAATTTAATTTCATTCCGTTTCATAAAAAATAAGAAGACATCTGAATAATAAATTCAACTTACCATCTTGTCCGTTACCTGTAGCTGGTAAAGTGATTAACTTGGTTCCCTCAGGTAACTTGGGGTACTGCAAAGCCTTCCGAGCCTTCGTATACTTCCTGCGATCTGCCCAACGACTATAAACAGTAATTTAGTGTAAACTAAAATACGGATAAACGTATTTCGTTCCATATTAAATTAGTTTAAGCTAGACGACAAAGGACTATTTTTATACGACCGCTATCAACTCGGAGATCGCCGTTTCTACTCATAGATTACAATTTATTAATGCAAACTCCATCTCAAGACCGATCTAAGTCCTCTAAGTGCGGGATTTACTTGAAGCTAAAAAAACAAATACTTACTTAAAATGCATAAAATTGACAATCTTGAATTTGAACAGCGCTTTGCAGTAATCATTTATATGTTCAGGTGTTAGTTGTTGAGTCTTCCAATTGGTGTTTACAGATTCGACGATCGGCGAAGGCATTATAATACCGCCGGGCAAAATAACTGGTTGACGATTGAGAGGAATATCCTTGAATAGTACTCTAGGCCCGTTAGTTGCGTTATCAGTGTTTGAATCATTAGCATTATCAGAATTAATGTTATCTTTTTTGTCAGAACTAGCATCTTCATTATTATTATTGTTGGAGTTACCGCCATCTTTCACCGAATTGGATCTTTCAATTTCATTTTCGACACCATTACTTTCATTTGATTCAATATTTTCCTTATCTCCACTCTTTCTTAAATGACTGAATGGACATTTGCCTGCGGCGTTAAGCTCGGAATCAATAGTCGCTTTATCAGTGACCTCATCTTTTAGTACAGTATCATCTTGCATGGGCATCGGCATAGACGTGTCTTCATCACGATTCAAAACAGTGAGCCCTTGAGCTTGCAACCATTTTTTATCATTGATCTGTTCATCGACTCTACGATCTATGTCTTTTTGTTTCTCTTCTTCTTCGAGAGCACGTCGGTAAGCTAAGCAGGGTATCGCGCTTATAGGAATGTCATGTCGCTGAAAACCATATTATTAAGTTATTATATTAGTTAAATATATTTAATGGATATTAATTGTATAATATTTTAATTACATTTTCTTTTAAACAGTACTAACCCTAGTATTGCCTTTGCCTAGAAAATATGGTTTGGATAAAGTACAAACTCTCGTAGGTCGATGTACGTACACGGGCATGCCGCTGCTGTGACGTACCATCATCCAATCCAATGGGAGAATTTCGAACTGATTAACACCTTTCTCTAAAGAAAATAAATATTTAGGTTAGTAAGCTAAACTTTATTATTTTCTGATTATATTTCTACAAACGGTTTTTGGATGAGGTACTTCCAACCTACCTTCAAGTACTACTTTAGTACGTGTAACGTAGGGTTTCTCTTTTGGTTTTCGTGCTTCCTTCAATTCAGGCGGCAAGTCCTCATCGAGCATCTTCTCAATTTCTTCCTCAGGTAATTCTTCCGATTTACCTACAAATAATATAAGTATATTCTAGAAGAATCACAAACATTTTACATTTTATATATTCTTTAAAAGAAACTAAATATACACATATTTAATACTGAAGAGCTACACATATAATACCTTCTGAACTATCGGAATCTTCATTATTACTGTCATCATCATTATCCTTGACTTCATCTAAAACTCTAAATTCCCTTAACTTTTCAACTTCAGCAGGATTAACAATATCAGTATATTTATCACCGATCGTGAAGTTATCTTCCTTTCCCAAGTTATCTTCAGTAAAATCAAATACTTCATTTGGTTTTGCA
>JAEBDU010013387.1:296554-344768 GCA_016802625.1 Heliconius numata | reverse complement strand
CCCAGCGCTCAGACAATGCTCTGCATGAGTAAGCACTTGTAGACGAGAGTTGTGCAAGATCATACTCTATGTATTCATATATTCGTCTCGGAACGCAAACGATAATAAGTGGGTTTACAGTGCACCCTGTATATCACGTGTACGAGGGCATGATGATGAATGGAAAATATGTGTTTTTTTGGGACTTTATAATTAAAGAAAGTGTATTTTTTTGTGAGGCCGTCGTTTTAATAACTAATTATATTTATTAATCTATGTTGGATTCTAGTAATTACTAGACAAGTGGGGTCAATTCGACTCAAAAATTTATTTTGTTTTGAAATAATGATACAAAAATTGAGTACGTCTCTTTCTTAGAACAAAAACCCTCGTATAGTGATATATTGTTATTATTTTAACTTAAAAATATCAACCAACGGTAAATTTTAACCAACGGTAATAAACGGTAAATTTTAAAATTGTAATATTACAATTCACATAACGTGGGGTCTTTTTGACACATGTACGGTACTATATCTACGTGGAAATAAATATTGCGACACAAGTTCAATCATTAAGGTCATGTTCAGAATTACTTCGAACAAATGACGCAATAAAAGAAATAAAAACTCAGCAGGTTTTTTTTCTAAGTTCATTTGAAAATAAACCAAATAAATGAAGTCATAAAATCAACGGTACCCCGCAGTGCGCTTTATTCTGTAATAGTAGGGTAGGTAGAGGGAACCTATTATCAAGATACTTTCCGCCTAATTACGTATTGAGTGGCGGAACTCAACGCCGCGCAACTAAATAAAGTACTGTATTTACGTAAAACAAAGCAAAGCCTAAACACCTGTATATAAATAATAACTTGTTGTCATCGTGTTTTTTAAGAGGAAATAAAGAGGTCTCCGTTTAAGCCTCCTCAGAGTGCCTATAGCTTGTAGATACCTCCGATAGACACAAATAGTCTCGAGCGATAGAGATTTTATCAAATATTTGTAGATCGAACTTCTAGCACAGAGCTGAGACAAGTCTTGTGTACGTACCTGGAATTTTCTCTAGGAAAATTCGTAAAACCGTTTGTTTACTTACGAGATGAATTTTAAATTAGATTTTTTTATTAAAAATATGATATGTACTGTTTATCGGAGGTTCGTACTTCTTTAAAATTAATAAAAAAATCTTATTCATGAAAATAATTTTTCCTTCAAAGTTCTTATGGGCAACTTCTCTATTTAAAAAGTTGTTATAAAAAATTAAGTTATGTTATTTTAAATTTAAGTATAAATTTCAACTGTTACTTATTTATATATTATTTCATACTGTAGGCGGTTAATGTAACTAAACATAAACTTCAGTTGAATTAAATATATTAATATTTATGTAATTTATGATCTACATATATTACTTAAATAGTGATTTTCACAAATATCGTCATAAATAAACGTAACTGTTTTCTATAATTTATGTAAAAAGTAACTAGAGGATAGAATAACTACGAAAATGGATAAAATAAGTTTAAAATAGACAAACGTGACCAAATTAATCCTACTAAAAATTCTCCCCATCTCTTCGGCTGCGGTCAGATATGGATTTTCCAAGCAACTTGGAGTTATATTCGTACGTATGAATGGAAGCAATCAGCACGATTTCGCCAGATAAAGTGGTGTTTAATTGCTCTTCAATGCCGACATCCACTTTAGTTAGTTCCTCTCCTCCTCTCTCATGAGCTTAAATGGATGTTCTATGAATAGATTAGATTACTACTTAGATTCAATATTGGACCAGCCTAATACAATTTAGATGGAATAGGATCAATTTAATCATATTGGACAGGTTAAACATTGATAGTGTGAAGTTGTTCAAGTATTTGTTGTTTTTAGTATCATTGGCACAAATATGTGGTTGTAAATGCGATAGGTTGTGGGTTCAATTCCTACTTGAAGAAATTTAATATTTTAATTTCTTCGCTCTGGTGTTAAGGCAGAGCGTGGCGTTGAGTTCTGATACTCAAATCGAAATGCGTCCAGAATGCCGGTGAGAATGGGGGACGGAATATCTTAACAGTAAGTTCCCTCTGTCTACCCTGTTCTATGCGGGAAAATGCGTGAAGCTAATAATGAATATAATATGTAGATCAAAAATATTTTTCAGTTTTTTGCTTTTATCTTGCAAATGTATATTAATTACAGCATTCTTTACAAGCATATAAACTGACCTGTCAAGATTTGGGGGTACATTCAGTTTGTCACGTTTGTAATACCATAATCAAAGAACAAAAACAACAACACATTCCGTTGGATATCATGTAATCCCAACTTAACCCGAGTTTCCACACAAAATTTACTGCTACAAAATTACATAGACATTTCAAAAGAGACTTCCAAATAAGACCTCACGATCACCAACTCCGTACCTACTGACATTAACTAATTTGCTAATTCCCACAGTTTTTTAATGAAACCGCAAAATTACAATTTCCAACACAAAACAAGCAACGTTTCAAACAAAATATAGAACGAGAGGTATAAACTGTTTGCATCGCGCTAACTGCTCTCGAGAGACGACCCGCTAATATAACCTCGCAGCGCTCAGAGCTAGCTCTGGCTGTCTAGCTGTGCTTATCGTGCTTCTACTATTATATATTGCATTTACCGGTATTTCTCATAAATACAGGTTAGAAATACCGGTAATAAGAAATTATGATTTTAAATGTTTCTTTTTGTGGGCAATTTTGTCATAGAGGCACAAATGTGAGACTATAAAGGTGTCAGGTTGTGTGTTCGATTTCCACTCGAGGTAATTAAAGATTAAATATTTTTCTTTCGATCTGGTAACGATACAAGGGCGCGACGTTGAGTTCTGACTCAAGTCAACACGCAACGCTTTCAATTACGGAATGTCTTAGCACTTGGTTCCCAGGTTCCTTCTGCCTAGCTAGCAATAGGCTTATATGGGGATAGCATGCAGAGATTCACGCTAGTTTCTAATACAATTGAAATAAGTAAATAGTGAAATATTTTAAAAATGTAATACATATCTTAATAGTATTAACCAAAGTTACTGACATTGCACGAAGAGTCAGCACGCTGAAGTGGAACTGGGCCGGCCATGTCTCCAGACGTACCGACGACGATCGATGGAGCCGATACGTGCTAGAGTGGAGACCGCGCTTAGAACGCCCTGCAGCACGATGGACAGACGATCTAAAGAAGGTGGCTGTCACCGGATGGATGCGAGAAGCCCAAGCCGGTCTTGCTTGATGATTGGCGCTTGATGAGGGAGGCCTACGTTCAGCAGTGGACGGCGATACGCTGATGAAAAACAAAAAAAAAGAGGAACACTAGTACCATTTCTCCACTGTTATCTATACTAATATAATAAAGCGGAAGAGTTTGTTTGTTTGTTTGTTTGTTTGTTTGTTTGAACGCTAAGATCTCTGGATCTACTGGTCCGATTTACTATGTTTTTGTTTTGTATGAAAGCTGCATTCTTCAGAAGTGCTATAGGCTATATAATATTACATTACACATATGTACTAATAAATTAAAATAGTTTCTAATTTGACATGCAATTTATTCTGCCATGTTAATAACAACCGTCGTTGCTAAGCACCGGTTTGCAAAGTTTCTTTGTAGTTTTAAGAAAACGTCACCGAAAATGAACTTATATTTTGATATTCATCCTTATAAAAATAAATATATTATATAATATTTAATAAATATTCTTATAGTTCAAGCAGGCGTAGCCGCGTCCGGGTCCACTAGTTGTTAATAATGTGATATTATTCATAAAATAAAAAAAGCAATGTCTACAATATTAAATATCACTTCGTCCAAATTGAGCAGAATGCACAGCATTTTCATTTAAAGTGTCTCGTCGGCTTACACAAGTGTCTGTAGACACGACATCTCACGACGAGATAAGGCATGTAATAACTAAGACGAGGTCGCGGCTAGCACTGGTTTAGGTAGATTTATATTTTTCTATTAAGTTTTATATAATTTAATTTAAATATTAATAAAAATTAATCAAATTTAAGACTGAAACGTCAGGATTGTTTGTTTTTGCTGTTTGTGTGAAGATGTACAAATATTTACGTAGAAGATTAATGTGTTTACCGACCGAGCCAGTCGTTGAGGGGCGCATGCGTGAGTCTGTAAGCGTGAGAAGTTGTGGGTTCGATTTTCATTCGAGATAATAAAATATTTAATATTTTTATTTTCTCACTCGGTTTTGAGTTGAGTTGAGAGAAAAGGGGGAACGGTCCCCAGTGCTCCTTTGCCTATACTGATAGTTACGAGATACAGCGTGAAGCTATAAAAATAAGATTATACCATTTGTTTTTGTTGCCTTTTAATAATCAAAAAATATTTCTACGGCATGAAAATACTTCGTGTGAGGTGACGGTAGAATTTTTCGTCATCAATTCGAAGTCAGAATGATTTTTCCGATATACTCGTAGTTTTTAATCCAACAGGATTCATATAATCAAAAAATAAATCAACACTATATTTAAAAAAATAATTAAATGATTCAATCACGCCTTTTGTATTACTATAACGCAATTTTAATCTTCTTCAATATAAATTCTGTTGGATTTTAAACTACATCGGACAAAATTCCTTTACAATTTTTTTTACCCGTCAACGTTCGTCTTATTCTATCAAAAACAAAAAAACTTAGTGATAATATTATCTCAAATATTGGCAATCTATTTATCCCGCATTATATTATATTATTATACTATTGTAATATCTCTCTCGCGGGTTGTCTTTACGTGAATACTACGTGCAAGTATCCCGCTCGGGGGCGCCCAGAACAATTAACCGTGCAAACACGACCCTGTCCCTCGCCCTCCCCACCCGCCATCACCCGCCGTTGCCCGCCCCCGCCCGTCCTCGCCCGTCCCCACCCGCCTTCACCCGGTCACGCTAATATATAATTCAGAGCTAGCTCGCGCTACTACGTTGATAGCTGCAAATCATTTGAAAACTTATTTTTGTTGATTCATCTGTTTTTTTTTATTTTGATAAGAACTTACTATATTTTTTTATGTTTATGAGTTTTCAAAAACCTATACTATTTCTTAATTAGAACACAGTAAGTTACTAATTATGTACTGTTAGTATGGCTCAGTCTGGCATTTATTATATGTAAAAAATAATAGTTTACTGAAAACCTCAATAATCTTTATTTACAGTATACAAAACGTGATACTTCCAAATGTATTATAACCGCAGGAGCTACGTCACATCCCGGCGTAGCGCCGTAGCGGTGTAGCGGCGTAGCGGTCGTACGTAGCGCGTACAGCCACCGCAGCCACCGCAGATCTCTAAAAGCCGCCCACATTACTAATATATGTATGTATGTATGTGTACGGTCACCATTTACGCTGCTAGCTGCTATTAAACACCTATTTAAACTTTGTTGTTACTATAATAGAGTAGGTATAAGTAGGCTTAAATATCAAAATTTAGTTATTACCAGCCATTTTTTGAATTTATTAACTTCACGCTGTATCCCGTGTATAACAGGGTAGTAAAAGGGAACCTAGGAACCTATTATTAATACACTCCGTAAGAATTATGATATTTCCGTTCTCCACTTTTGTCGAATTCAGGATGCATTGCTTGTTAAATGGTAGAACTCAACCCCACGCTTTACCTTGTTATTAGAGGAAGGAAAGGAAAATATTATTTTTTTTATTTCATTGAGTGGCAATCGAACCTACAACATTTCGCATTTACCTGCGTCACCACTAGCCTCTTTTACCTGTCATGATTTTGTCTTCATTTTATTATATAATTGTTTGCTATTTTAAAATAAATTGGTAAAGTTTTATCAAAATTTCATTAGCAATGATTAATAGCGTTTTATCAGAAATATTTAAGTTTTACATAATTTTAATTTTATTATCTTAAAATATATTGATAGATTTTAAGTATCGTAATTTAATTTAAGTTAATTAAGTAATAGCAAAAATCATAATAATAAAAAAAAACTTAACTTAAAAACATAAATATAATATAATAGAAGCACGTCTGTCAGTGTAATCGATGCTCTACTTGTTAGTCCTAACACGCGAGGCTAACATTTAGAGGAAAGGAAATAAAACTTTACGTACAAAGATTCTTTAGTCGACACAAGCATTTTCATAATATAAGTTAAAACGAGTACGAGTAGTATGTATGTATGTATGCACATACGTATCTAGGTAACACAATTACGAACGACCTCGTTCACTTCATTTCAAGCGCATGTTTTATTTCCTGTGAAAGTTTCCAGCACTTTCCGAGTTCCGCTTTCTCTAGTGAGCTGTAATTTTATTCTTTGGAGAAGAGCTAAACATTTATTTACTGGTACTAACAGTGCCAGTACGCGTGTCTAGCTCTGCTATGTTAGTTATTATGGAATTATATGGAATATTAGGTTTCCAGTTCATATTAACAGTAAATAAATTTAATAAAATCATTAATTCAAACTTTATATATATTTATGGTATGGTTCTACTAATATTATAAATGTGAAAGTTCTTGAGGGTGGTTGGTTGCTTATCCGCTTTCACGCCTAAACTACTGAACGGATTTAGATGAAATTTAACAGTAATATAGCTTATACACCAAAACAACACATATACTATAGATAAAATATAACAAAAACTTAAAGCAGGCGAAGCCGCGTTTAAATCGCTAGTATTCAATAAGAAGACCAAACAAAAATACACAAATCACCAAATCAGCCTTGTTTAAACGAATTGTTTCGTATAATATTTATTTCGCCATACATCAGCCTACTTCCGAGAGATCGTAAATAATAACTGGAGGCCGCTACGCTGTAAAGATAGAGCGGCCTTGAGCGTGACGACGCTTCTACATCTCTACTGGCCTTGAGTTAATGATACGAGCTGATGATGAATATCCGTGACCAGATGTAGGTTTTTGTTCCTTAAGAGAGCCTAATGGAATAATAGACTTCATTAAACATCCATATTAAGAGGTTCATATTGTTTTATTTATTATTGGAATAAATGTATAGACTAAAATTAATCCTGCTTCACGCTGTATCCCACACACAGCAAGGTAGGCAGAGGGAACCTGAGGTAACGTGTTAAGATACTTCCGTTCCCACTTCTCGCCGTATTTTAGAAGCTGGCTTGTTAAGTGGCGAAAATTAACGCTAACTTTACTTTATTTTTTTTTTCACTTTACAAGGCTTTATCATATATTTATATTGTTTAAAATCTGAATATATATTATACATTTCTATTTTAAGTATCACTTAAGATTTCAGTTATAGATAACTATAATATAAAGCTTCAATACCAGATATAGCGTAGTGCTCCAAGCGGAATATACTTTGAATTGCCATCGCAACTATAATCTGATCGCATAAATCCTGTATTGTTGGTGCGATTACGTACACGATACAAACGATTGCCTGACAGCCTCTTTCAGATGCACTATACTGCATTATAACGATTTTTTAGAATTTTAAATCTTATTGCTTTAGAATATAAAGCTTATTTTGGTTTAACGTTAGAATTTGAAAGAATAAGAACAAACGTTGCCAAAAGCTATGACTGTATTACGGAAAACCTTGGTATTTCTGGGAGAGTGTGATCGCAATCTTTGCAAAGTAAGCTGCACTCATCTCATGCATAGGTATATGAAATGTTAATGCAGTTTTTCTATATTGTGTGAAAATATGTAATATCTTCTATATATATAAAATCGAAAGGTCACTCACTCATCACGAAATCTCAGAAACAACATGTGCTAGGAATCTCAAATTTTGCATAGGAGTTATTCATAGGACGTAGGTGCTCGCTAAGACGGGAATTTGCAATATTCGACTTCTAAGGTTGTTTTTGGGATTGAAAGTTTGTATGAAACTTCGTTACTACAAATGCTAGGAGTCTCAAATTTTGCATGGACGTCACTTATAGGACGTGTCGACTAGGTACTCATGGAAACAGAAATTAATAATAACGCAGGTCACGCAAGCGAAGCCGCGGGCGGGCCGCTAGTATAAGATATAAATGTTACCTAGGTTAGGTACTAAATATGTCATTCAAATTGACTGAAATACTTCGGCAAGCAGCGGATATTTATTTCGATCTAATCTACTGTACTTCATAGTAATTTTTACTTATTACTATCAGATCAAGCGGGCGAAGCCTTATGTTAAGTCTACGGAAGTATATTAAGTTATTAAGTAAGCACACTGTAAGGTGTACACAACGAGGCAGAGCTGCATCTGATAAGGGCGATACACAATATCGTACTAATTTCCTTCGGGACGTTTATTCAACGCTCAACGAGGTCTCTTGTTAGCTTTATATAAATGACGTTATACTTAAAGTCTTTGTTATGTGGGTTATTGTAAATAATTATGTTTTACAAAACAAATTAATTATATATATTTTTTTATTTTTATTAAAATAAATGCTTTTTTTAGCTTTTGATATGATTTTTTGAAAAATTCATTACAATGAATACAACGTATATATTTGAAAATATATTTTTATTATGCTAGTAACAGCTACAAAATTAGTTCTATAAAATAAAGTTATGAATCTCATTCAGCACATACCTGTGTTCCTTATGGAGGAGGAAAGAGCGTGTAGTATTTTCAATTTATCATTTCTCACAACATTCAGTTCAGAGTGGGCGAGCACTCGAGCGGCATGGAATATGCAATAACCAGAACAACGTAAGTTTATTGTCTTACTGGAATTCCATTTGTCATTTTTATGTGAGGGAATGTGCGTGTTTAGAACTGCTTTAATATTTTGTTTCAGCTTCACGCTGTTTACCTCATGTAGCAGGCTACGCAGAGGGAGCCTAGTGCTAAGATAATCGGCTCGCCATTTTCCGCCAAATTTTGGAGGCATTGCGAATGGAATGCGGAAGAAAATGAACATATTAAATATTTCACTTCCTCGACTAGGAATCGAATCCACAACTTATAGCGTTTACAATCTAACAGCAGGAAATTCTAATTAATCACTAATAAATAATAAAATAATAACTATAACAGTGTTTTATCTTAAACAGAATTAAAACTTTCTAACAAATACCGACCTAAATGAAGTAAACGTATAAAAAAGGCAAGCAGCAAGCACAACTAGATTGAATTATAGCGCGGCGGCAACGATGTCACGTGTAACTGGATTATATGCCTGTGGAACTGCTTACAGTGTACTAGAGTGGGTTGTACTATACTACAGTACTTCTATACTACAATACTTCTATACTACAGGACTTCTATACTAGTGTACTAGAGAGAGAGAACAAATGCTATAATCATTTTGTTTTCTTTTGTTTTGATCGCTATTGTAAAAATTGGTTATCATATAATTTCATTAATTTGCAAAATGCGTTAGATACGAAATTATTTTCATATATTTATGGGCAAGTAAAAGTATTTGAGCTTCAAGCTGTAAATAGCAAGGTAGGCAGAGAGAACCTGGGAACCTAGTATTCTGATACTTCAGTTCTCCCCTTTCCGTCAAATTCTAGTGGAGTGGCAGAAATGAACGCCACGATTTCCCTTGTTACCAGAGCGAAGAAATTAAAATATTTAATCTTTAATGAATACTAAGCTATATATATTTCATATACAGGGTGGAATTGTCAGCACCACTTTAAATGAAACCACAGTTTTAACTACTCTATAAAAGCCTAATATAATTCGGAAAAAACATAATTCCCAAAAATGAAAAAGTTATTTTTTCAAACAAAATAAATAATAAAATTATCGTTTTACAATAAAACGCCATTTGTAAAGTATAACATAGGCACGCACACACTTACCTATCAAATCGGAAACGTCGCATACGTATGTATGCGTGACACGAAATACAGGTATGGATAAAAATCGTGAAATGAAAAAAAAATCCTACGTCCAAACTGTTGAGGTACCTTAATTAATTTCTTAGGTGTGGGTTTGAAATATATTACCCTCTATGCAGTTTCAATAAAAGAAGCGCTGCCTCTTCCACCCTGTATATATTTTGTAAAAATACTTCATCTGTATTTACCTATTGGTTTAAAAGTATAATATTTAACAACACAAAAATAACAATTCAATTAGAGTCACTAAGTCAATAATAATAGATATTATCTATGAATATTCCATATAATTTGTCATAGTTGGAATCAAACAGTCTAATAAATAGATTATCAAACGTTCATACATTTGACTGATGTAACTGTTACTGTACATCGCCGTTCGTAGTTAATCTCCAGTTTAATTTGCATGTTATCGACTGTGGTGGCGTTCGAGTACCTGTCTACAGTACGGTTAACTAGTACTGGCCACTCTGAAGTTAGGTTTTATGAGCATATGCGCATTGTTATTTATGGAAGAATATAGCAAAAGTAAGAAAAATCCTAAAATCAAATCCGCACAGCCTTTTAAAGTTAATTTCAGGGAGGCCACAACTTGTTAACCGTACTGCACCTATCTGGCTGCCAAATAAATTAAATTATTTGTTCATTTCACATTATTGTATGAAAATTATAGATTTTAGATATTGTTTATGCACAAATTTTACTTGTTGCTAATGTGGTACAGTTGAAAAGATGATTAGATAAAATGAGTCTAGCTTTGTATTACAAGTTTTGTGTTTGACAGATGAAAAATAGGGATATTTCAATGTTTTTTTTTCACGCTATCTAAATAGGGAACCTAGTATTAAGACATTCTGATCGTCACTTCCCGCCAAATATTCGAGACTCTGAGGTGCCGAATAGCGGAACTAAACGCCGATCTATGTTTTGTTATCAGAGCGAGAAAACGAAAATAATTCATACTAGCGAGTGTGAAAAAATCTATGGAAAGAATTCGTTCTATCTCGCGTTGCCAAAATAAAAGTCAACGTCAGTTGTGACGAAAATAAAAGGAATCCATTATTCAGGACATATCCAAAGCAATATATGGTGTTCAGAAAGCATTCCATAGATTAGATATTGTTTTATTCTGGAGTTGACTGTCAGAGCACTGCGAGATATATTTACTGGTATGAATCGAATGGGAATCTATATCTGCATCGTCTCTTTACACGATGTCGATTTATTGGCCAGTCTGCTTTAACTGTTTTCTTGCTTGGACTAGCACTAAAGAATCAAAATTACTTGCTACCTAAAGTTTCAGATACTTCCGTATCCGTTTCCGCCAAATTTTGGAGGTATTGCTTATTGAGTGGCGAAACTCAACGTTGCACTTTGCCTCGTTGCCAAAGCAAAGAAAAGAAAATATTAAATATTTCATTTTTCTCAAGTGGGAATCGAATCTAGCACTTACCACTACTTGCATTTACAGTCACACACTTGTGCCTCAATGTCTACCCTGTTGAGACTGTTTTAAGATTTTATATTAATATCTGCCATAAAATTAGAAAATAATAATCTATATATATAAAAGGACTTGTCCTCACTGACTGAGGTAAGACGCACGCACAGCCGTAACCGCTGTGCGTAGAAACGTGAAACTTGCACATATGTTTACTTTCGTAATCTGGACATCCACTAAGAAGGGATTTTGAAAAATTTTAACCCTAAAGGGGTGAAATAGGGGTTGAAAGTTTGTATGGAAAAAAAATTAAATCTGCATCGATTTTTATAAAATTTGAAATCGAGTCTCTTAAAAATACTTCATTGAACACGTGTTTCATGGTTTATCAGAATTCACCCCTAAATAAGCAAGCGAAGCTGCGCGCGTCCGCTAGTAACAACATATGACTAGACAAATCTATCTACGACGAGCGTGGGAGGATATCGTGTTATAAATTGATCTCCTCGACCCTCGTTACGAAGCGGGCAGCGCTCGCTCTGCTCCGGACGTCTCTTCTATATTATATGTAGTGATATATCATCTTATCACAGAGTGACTACGAATTAAAAGCAAGTGGATATTTATTGCAGTTTTAAGTCTTTTATTGTGTGGAACAGAGTGTCTTAACACTAGGCGTATCCTGCAATAATCTTAAAAACAAACAAGATAAATCTATTGTTATTAGAAATCATAATATATCATTTCAATAGAACTCACATTGTCAATTTGGGTAAACCAGCCATGGATGGATTATAGTCCCCACTCTGAATAGGAATCGAACCCGTAATCAAGTTATTAAAAATCAGAAACACATAAAAAAGACATTAAAATGAAATTATTTAAATAACGTCGTAAATTGAGTTTTCGATTACTTTAAAACATTCAGAGTGTTCATCCATTCTGTTAAAACCGTGTCAGTGGGCGCCCTACATAGCGGTAGCAGTAACAACACTACGCCGGTAAATCCATTACATTTCATTGACTAGTCTTTCTGTACGCGACTACTGTAGTTGAGTATGAGCAAGCACCAAATAATGACAAACGCTGTTAGTTAATACAGTGTTTATCGCCGTTTTTAGGCAAGTAGCTAAAGTTTGAAGGTAATTAAATATTTCATAGATAATTTCATTTCTTCGCTTTTGTGTTGAGTTCGCGGCGTTTTTCAGAATTGTGTAAATAGAGAACGGAGTGTTGTAACACTAGGTTCCCTCTGTTTATCCTGCTGTGTGCGGGATACAGCGTGAAATTAGAAAAACAAGTAATTAATATGGATTTCTATGTAAAATGTGATAAAATATAGTTTGATAGTTTTTCAAAGTTCAAAGTACAAAAGTTAGTATATTCAAGTTCCTATCAAATGGAAACGCATTGTACCGTGACGTTACATGTACATGCAGTGTTTTTAGTTTTCAAAGCGGTTTATCTAGTAATTGAAATTCTGTCGGTCAAACGTGTATTTTTTTAAAGTTTCAAAATACACTTTTGAAATGTATTGAAATATAGAATATTGTGTATAGTTTTTTATTAGATTTAATGCTTAAATTACAATATTTTCTTAATTTTCATATCGCATGAACAAGTTTTACATGTAAATGTACAGAATGTTCTAGAAGAAGGTACCTACCATCTAGGAAGTATATACTACCTAGGTATCTAGATAGTAGGTAGGTAAAGATACAATTTAGTGTTAAGACGAAGAAAATGAAGTCGCTCGTAGTACCATTTTTTTTGTACTACGAGCTTATTTAGTTTATTTTCTATGTTGTATAAATATAATAAAGTAAAAATAAGCACTATAAGAACATTTTAACATAAATTGCTAAAATCGAGGTACAAAGTTTTGGCAAGATCGTCACAATTTTTCTTTATCCGCTCGCTTGTTTCTATTTTTGGCATCCCCCAGACCATCCCTAGTTATTGCAACGACGTCCGCGAAGATTCTTAATATACGTAAAACAATCATTGAAGATTTTACATGGATATGAATTTTCAATTGTTTTAACTTATAATAATAGTATATAATAAATATATTGACATTTTTGATAATATATTGACATACAGAAATATATTGCGGCGTTGAGCTCTGCCACTCAACATGTATTGCCTTCAGACTTCGAGGGAAAATTTGGAATGGAAGTATCTCAATGGAAACGTCGTCTTTACTCTAGGTTCCCAGGGTCGCAACCTACTACCTATCTCTAGGATTTAAGTTTATCTACGTTTTAAGACATAAATAAATAGATAGTTTCGTATTCATTTCATGTTTCTCATTCGAAGAAAAATCGTGCGCAGAAAAGTTATAGTTCGAACTGAACTTGATTGATATCGCAAGAGTATATTGTGAAAACAAACTTTTTCTATTAAAATAAATAACTTCTAGACTTCATCGCCAGACGCGCGCACTTCACGAAAACAATTGAGTGATTGTCTATTCTATATATTAAGTGGTTTCATCATCTTACTATAGCCTAAGCCGATATTCGTGAAACTTTGTATACATATTATTAATTTTTTTTTCAATAAAAAAAATCTCCTTTTATTAGAATATAAAAATAAGGTGAAGGGATTGCGTTGTATATAATTATTTTGGTAGCATTTCATGTGGTTTATCTGTGTCCAGTGGTCAGTGGAAGCCTTATTTTAAGCCTTGTTTATTTGACAATTTAAAAATGACTAGAAAAAATCTGTTTGTATAAAGATTTTGATTTTAAATTTTAAGCGTTTTTCAAGTATAGGTTAAATCTATTCTGTTGTATCTTAATACCACTCAACACGTCATGTTTCGAAGATTGGATGAAAGTTGAATCACGCATAGCCTTAACTAGATTCCCTACATACCTACATATAGCAGGATATTATGCGGGATACAGCGTGAACCTACAAACCAAATCTTCAAAAATTAACAATTATTACACGCATCAATCTCTATTTACCTATATTCATATTTGGTATATATTAAGTCGACACATCACGACACCCCAAATGAAATACCGCCGCCCTTGAGGCGCGATGATCGATGAACTCCTTCGCTAAGTAATATTTGACGAATCACCACTCCTGTGTATATATAGGCAGTAGGCAATACACTTTCATATCTCATAACGTTTTAGTGCCCTTACAAGTTATGACCTTATATGTACATATATATCGCACTTTTAGAATTATTATCTTTTAAAAACATCAAGTTTTAGGAAACGTCAAATTAAGATGTGTACAATTACGTTTTTGTATAAAAATTAGGCTTACAAAATCGGTTTAGATGATGCACTAGTAAATGCTACTTAAATGAATTGTTCATTTATTTATCTATATATCTTTTTTCTTTGTTATAATCAAGGTTCTTTTTGTTAGGTCACTATAATTCTAAAGGTGCGATATCTACGTAACCGTAGTACGTGTTGGGAAAATTGATTATAAAGTAGTTGGTTTGATTATTCTTTTTTTCAGCTTCCTGCATATAGCAGGGTAGGCAGAAGGAACCTAGTTTTGAGACACTCCGTTCCCTATTTTTGCGTGTTCAGTGGTGGAACCCAATGAGATGTTTTGCTAATGTTACCACAACGAAGAAATTAAAATATTGATAATAATATTTCCTTAGTTGTAATCGAACCCACAACCATCTCGTTCACAGTCACATGCTTATGCCACTGTGCTACGATGAATAATTTTTATATTTTTTAAAATTTATGAAAATGCAGTGAATTTTGTTATTTTATATCTTAGTTTTGGTTGCCCATTTACATAAGCAAATGACCAACCAAAATCATAAATAATATTTAGATCATTTAAAATTAAATTTCATTATTTTGTTGAGTACATGTTATAATGAAACTAGAAACTATGTAATAATTAGTTCTAATTAATTATTTAACTGTTATTGTATGAAAGCGGACACGCGGAGTGCGGTGTTGGCTATCATTTACATTAACATTAACTAGGCTCAAACAACCTCGATATTGTGTTTAAATCACTAACAAACTAGTTGAATAGTTTAATTTCGTTTATTAATTATAAATTTATAATGAAAAATAATTAGCTTCACGCTGTATCACGCTGTATCAGCATCCTGTATATAGCAGTGTTGACAGAGGGAACCTATAGTTAAGACTTTCTATTCCCAGGCACCAGGTTTTCGAGACATTGTGAGTTGAGTGTCGGTACTTAACGCCACGCCTTGTCGTATTACTAGAGAGTAAAGAAAATACATCCACAATCCCGAATAGTAGATCAACGGGAACTACTAATAGCTTTGTAAAAGTTTTCGATTTTTTCCTTTCTTTGTATTATAAGCTTTTTTTTCATGCCAAATTTCATAATTGTAGGTCTAGAGGAAATACCCTAAAGATTTTGATTTTGCGGCATAATGCAGCAAAAGCAATGCATTAGTTTTGGTAACTTTCGATTGCACTGACTTAGAAGCTTCTTCATGTCTGTACTTTAAAGGATCTTCATTTAAATTTCGGCTTGATACCTCTACACAATCTCGAAATAGATTGTCTTGACAGCCGGAAAGACAGACATCAAAGTGATCTTATGAGGGTTCAGCTTTTTTTCCTTTTGAAGTACGGAACCCTAAAAATAATCCCTTACGAGACACAATATAAAATATTATAACATTTCATTACTAATGAATTTTTTTTTTTTTTAATTTTTTTTTATAATTTTTTTGCGCAACCATTCTGTCTAACATATTAACGCGGAAACGATATCAAACTAAAAGTTCTTATAAAAAAAATTTAAAAAGCTTATATATCATATACATCAATGTTTTCATTTCCATATATTTTCAGATACCGAAAGCAAAATATGTTCACGCAATTTTCAACTTTATTACCAACAAAACAAGTAACTTATTGGTTAATGTTCAATTAATATTTTAACGTAATAACGCCCATGACTTTTAATTATAGACAGGGCTTTCATGCAAAAGCTGCGTTTGACGTAAAAGGTGCTTTCACGAGCCGAGCTTTGTGAGAATTTTTATTTTAAAAAATCATCTATTTAAATATTGGTATTTATTACTTGATGGTGTTGCCAAATCAGATGGAATTGTTTAAATATATTTTAAATATATGACGGTAGGTTGATAAAATCTTTTAGTTGTCATCGATATATCAACCACTATAAACTTCTATATACCGTACAATCTACTTTGTGTGTTCTCCATACGACGTGACATTGGCGAAATGATTAGTGCTGAACTGGCACGCTCGAAGCGCCATAAATAAAGAACTGAACTGAACTGAACTTCTATATATTCTGTAAGTCTATTGAATTATTCTATATTTATAACATTTTATAATGGCGTTTTTACACTACAGTGGCACAGTTCTGTTCTGTTCTGTTCTTTCTAATATGGCGTTCCGAGCGTGCCAGTTGAGCACAAAATCACTTGGCCAGTGGCACAGTGTGTGGCTATATGCGCGACGATAAAAAAAATATTTTGATTTTCTCACTTGGGTCACAAGAGAAAAGCAACTCAACACGCAAGATCACAAAAAGCTCAACTGAGAGTCGAACGGAGTACCCTCAGGCTATAATTCCCTTTTCTATAACAGCTACATGAAGAATATAGAATAAATCTTAAAAAAATAATCGTTACTATATATGAGGCCGTAGTGGCGCAGCGGCAAAAGGACGTGACTGGAACACGCCGGTTGTGGGTTCGATTCCCACTCGAGGAAGTTAAATATTTATTTACGTTTATATTTCCATTTCTTCGCTCTGATGCCGAGGCAAAGCGCGGCGTTGAGTTCTGCCACTCAAACCAATTCCTCTAGAATTCGGCTGAAAGTGGGGAAAGGAGTGTCTTAACGCTAGGTTCCATCTGCCTACCTTGCTGTGTGCGGGATACAGCGTGAAGCTGATTTATTTTTTATTTTTACTACGAAATTTTCCAAAAGTAGGATTCAAAACCAAAAGGTTAAATTTTATAAGTTGTAAGCCCAGCTCTGAACAAGATAAGTTTCGAGAGCACTTCCAGTACGGAATGCGGTACATTGCTAAAGTAAATATTTTGGTGCATATTGCACCGCCGCTAACCGCCTCGCTACACGCCGTTTATTCCAGATAAGCTTTTTGACTCTTTTTTACTTGCATTTCTTTACTTTGAATGTTAAATATATATGTAAATGTTTAAATATATTGTTTTTTTTTGTTAAACTTGTTGAAATTCTATAAATATATAGTTGTATTTCATATTTTAGAATTAAATATTAGGCCAGTGACACAGGGTAATAAGCTTGCCACTATAGATGTGATAGGTTGTAGGTTCGATGACCACTCGAGGAAATGAAATGTTTAATATTTTGTTATTTCCTCGCTATGGTAACGAGACACATCGCGGCGTTGCGTTCCGGTACGTAGCACGCAATGCCTACATAATACAGCAGAAAGTGGGGAACGCAAGTGTCTTAATGGGAACGAAGTGTCTTAACACTAGATTCCCAGACTTACCTCTGTCTAGCTTAGTATCTGCGTATGTTTAAAATACTTAAATTACTTGTTCTGCCTAATGGAGTAGGCAAAAGTCTCTCCTCAGTGTTAAGACATACCTTTTCTCAATTTCCGCCGATTTTATTAGACATTACGTGTTGAGTGGCGGAATTCAACGCTGTACTTTAAATAATATTACAAGATATGCTTAGACAATGCTGCATATCCTCTATAATATAAAACTTACTACACAAGTCGACGTTATAAACGTCAGCCTACCTGCCACCGTGGACTGTGTACTCGTAAAATGGACTATATACTACAGTAGGGGTTTTAGACTAAAGTCCCTAGAGAGAATTATGGATTAATATAGTATGATGTATCTTATACGGGTCACTGTGACGAGCTTGGAAATTATTTAAATATATATATGATATTTTCTAGATTTTCATTTTTATATGAAAGAGAGAAGGGAAGGCAGAGACAGCCTAGTATTAAAAAACTCCTCTCCATTTTTTTCTGAACTCTGGGGGTCATACGTGTTAAGTGGCGAAACTCAAATCCGCGCTTTGCCTCAACACCAGAGCGAAGAAATGTGCCCCTGCACCACGACTGGCCTCAGTTTTCCTGATAGTTATTCTTAGTTTACTAAGATAGAATTTAACGTAGTTTTGTCTTATCAAAAGTGCAAGAAAAATAGGCTTATATTAATAGGTTCTTTATTATTGCAGACTTCGAACACGTTTTTTTTTATAAAAAACGCTAAAAATACGTAATTTAATATACTGAAAAACTACAATAGAATTTTTTTTTCATCTATTAAAGTATTCATAGGTGATATCATAAGTCACGTGTATCAATTGAACTACGAGTCATTACTAACATATTCAATGTATTGTTTCAAGAAAAATATTAAGAAAATGCATTTCTTAATACATTAAAAGCTGTCTTATATATTTCCTTGCATCGCAGTCTTTAAGTACATATGAGTATATCAAGGACGTTATTATAATTGTACTGTTTTCAGTACGTCTTTAATAAACACATAACTTAAGTTTATATTATACTACTTATATATAAAACCGTGGAGGCCGCTCAGAGCCGCGCTTTCTCTTATTACCAAAACGAAGAAATGAAAACAATACATTCCCCAAGCGAGAATCGAACCCAAAACCGTCATGTTTACAGCCAGATACTGAGCTTCTTCTTCACCATGAATATAGCAAGCCAAGTTCTTAATAAAACAGCAATAGATACACAGAATGAGTTATTTTATACAAGTTAGTATGTTCAACGACCTGGCATCAGTGGGTCTGAACCCTGAAACCTGATTAATGGGACGAAACAGTACTGCAGTTTGCCAACATTTTTGTGAATACGTCTTTATGTTTGGTGCCAGATATATGTATTGCATGCACTATTGTGTCATTTCTTTGTAACTTATGAATCAATTATATATTTTTTAGTTCACGTTGTATTTCGCACACTGCAGAGTGGGCAGAGGAAACCTAATGGTAAAAAATTCCGTTCTCCATTTTCCGCCCGAGGCATAGTACGTTAAGTATCGCCTACAAAGCCTCATATACTTAAAACACTTTATGATTGAGAAAAATATATCAAAAAGTATAAAAAGTACCATCAGTTTCCGAATTCAATTGCCAATCAAACGACGAAAGCGTGACAAATTTTACTTAAGTACCAAAAATGTATCGAAAGCGAGCCCGCCCCTGAGCGATTGTCACGTCGACATCACTATCTAATACTGACTACATACCATACTACAACACTAGTACAAGGTCCCGCTCCGAGGCGGTTGTCACGTCGCCTCTATCTAATACTGACGTCAACGCACTTCGCATACTTGATCACCACCAAATTACTGTACACGTACAACCAGTGTTTATTAAGTACCTACAATTTACATGTAATTACCACATTACGACTATATTTACATTATTCTAGGCCTGTAAACGCGACTGGTTGTGGGTTCAATTCTCATTCAAAAAAAATTATATTTATTTTATTTTATACTTTCATTTCTTCGCTCTGGTGTCTGGTGGTCTCCAGAATACGGCGGAAATTGGGGAACGGAGTGTCTTAACATTAGGTTCCCTCTGCCTAGTCTGATGTTTACAAGATACGGCGTAAAGATGATTTATTTATTTTTATTTAATAGATGAAATGTGTTCTAGTACTAGCTTTTACTAGTTATTGTATGTGACAAGATTTAAGTATCTCTCACCGTAGGTACAATTGGTAACATCTAAACAACTTATGTAATTTTAATAATATATTCTATAGCCTTCCTCGATAAATAAACAAATTGAAACAAAAATTGGAAAAAAATCAATTTGAACCAATCAAAATAAACCAAATCGAATAGATTTCTCTAACACACGAGAAATAAACAGCTAACACAGCAATATTCCTCATAATATTGTGTAACTTTGATGACATTTCATTCCATATAAATGACAATGAACGCAAGCCATGGACAAAGGCTGGTGAATAATAAATCTCCCTCATATATCCGCTAGCAGCGCGTCGAGAGAAAATAATTGTTGTAAAGAAGACGTCGTCAGCAGAACAGAATGAGATAAATCACGGACCCCCCACTGGTTTCTCCCTTTTAGCTATAGGTAATTTATTGTAAGTTAAAACTCAGGAAGTGTAACTTTTGCTATTGTATAATAATTATTTCAGTCACAGCTTTGAAATGTTTTGAGAGGTCTTATTACTAAGTTGTCATTCATTTTGTTTTTTTTTGATACTTATATAAATAAAAAAAAGATATTTATTAATTAAAAACTAAAAGAAAAAGCTTCAGGCTTACAGGGTTCACATAGCAAGGTAAACACTTAGCATATGTATGTATCCCAGACGTATCAGGATAGGCAGAGGGAACCTGGGAACATAATGTTAACACACTTCGTTCCCGTTAAAACGTTTCAGTGTTCCACTATCCGCCTTTTCTCGAGGAATTGTGTATTGAGTGGCAGAACTCAACGCCGCGCTTAAATATTTACGAGTACATAAGTATATATTTGTTACTATCAACTATTTCATGTAGAATGAAAGAACATAGTTTTAAGTCAATTTACTACTCAGATTAACATTAAGTTAAGTTAAAGTTAGGACACTTTATTCCCCATTCTCCGCCTAATTTTTTGCCCCAAGTGGGGATCGAACAAGATCGAACCTACAACCGTCGCTCACCGTCATATCCTTGTGGGGGCACAACGGTCTCAATTCAATTGGAGACAAAGTAATTCGAAATTCAATTTTAAATATACAATTGGAACGGCTCCTTTCATTGCGCGGAAGACTTTTAGTACAAATAAATTAATTAATTAATTCGCAATGAGTCTATTTAGATTTACCAAACTAGATAAAAGTAGTAATTGCTCAATACCTTTTAATAGAAAGAAAACGAATTTGATTTGAGGTCGTGGCTAAGTGGCAATCAACAAGCGTGTGATTTTCAATGCGATGGTTGTGGATTCGATTCCCTCTTGGGAGAATGGATTATTTTCCTCGCTCTGGTAACAAGGTAATGCGTGGCGTTCAATGCCGTTCTTCAACACGCAATACTCGACATTTTGCAGAAAGTGGGGAACAGAGTGTGATGGAGGGTTTGGGTCATTTCTGCCCAACCTGCTATAATGCAGACGTGAGAGTAAAAAAGATATTTTTCTTACGACCATTTAAACAGTACATTTCTCGTGTTTTCACGCTTTCAGCAGGGGAGGGATAGCGTTCATAGTGCTAACACACTTCATTTCCTACGCAACTCCCAATTTTTAGGACATTGTCATACCAAACAAAATAAAACTAATTCATTATCCCGAATATTATCGAATCCAAAACAGCGGCCTTTAACCTAACATTATAACACATAGGTAAATTATTTAATTTCAAAACTAAGTATGAAGCGTGTTAATTTCATTAAAAGTTGATCCGAGTGAAGCCGAGGCGTGAGTGAAGTGCGGGATTGTTTGCGTCTGAGATGTCATTAAAAGTTACTTGTCGGTGCTCTGGTGGCAGTCGCCTTGTATGTAGGACGTGCTTGTATAGTTCTTAAATAGGAATTAAGTTGTATTTAAAACTAGCTAGTAGCTGCGGCTTCGCTCGTGTGGTCAAATGCAAATAATTAAGAAATGTATATGACACAGACAAACAGACACACTAGGAAAATATTTTAAGTGTTATCGTTTCGTTTTTTTCAGCTTCACGCTTTCGCGCATACATCGGTGAGCCAAGAAAATCTAGGGGTAAGACACTCCGTTCCTCACTTTCCACCGAATTTTCAAGGCATTGCATGTTGAGTAGCGCAACTCAACGCCGCGCTTTGCCTCTACACCAAAGCGAAGAAATGAAAATATTAAATATTTCTATTCCTCGAGTGGGAATCGAACCCACCAACAACCTGTAGCGACCACAGTCATATGTGCGCCACGGCTGACCACTAATACTAATATAATTGTTAAAATAAAATAAATTTTGTGGTTGTTTCAATTAGGAAAACGCAGTTATTGCCTAAATTGCCGTGACAACTATCGGGTAATGAGCGTGACAGATGAAACCCTCGAGCACTGTTAACGAAATAATTACGATAATTGCGGGCTAAGTGTTATTCGGATTTATTATAATCATGCAGTTTTTGTACACACATAAAAAAATTACAACAGCTTCACGCACATCGCAGGGTAGGCAGAGGGAATCTGGTGTAAGGACATGTCGTTCCCCACTTTTCATCGAATTCTGGAGGCATTGCGTGTTGAGTGGCGGAACTCAACGCCGCGCTTTGCCTCGACACCAGAGCGAAGAAATGGAAATATAAATTTTCGTTGCCTCGAATGGCGATCGAACCCACAACCAGTCCTGTTTACAGTCACACTTTTGGCCTAGGTTTGTATAACGTGAGGTTGATGACATTGGACGAGGCAAAGCAATATGCAGAGTATATAGGGTTTAGCTCTCCGTACTCTCTGATTAATCTTCCAAGAAATAAGACATGAAGATAAAAATAAAATTGAAGAAATATCTTTAGTCTTAACGTGACAGAAGTGTAAGTATTGGAATTTCTCCTTATAAATATCAGTTTCTCTAATGTCAGAATGATTTGGGCGCTATACCTTCGGAGGCGGCACTCGATAAATTAAGATACGACACTTTTAAAAAGGGTTTCCCTTTGGGAAGTATATATCCGCGTTGAGTTTTTTAATGATCTTTATTCAGTTTGCCTTAAATGTCAGCTTAGGGTGTTTTCAAATACTCTTTTTTTTATATCGAAAGGTTTTTTTTTAACAGATTATATAAATAAAATAGAGTTATATAAATAAAAAAAATCTATAAATATTTTTTTGACGTTGATGCGGTTTTTGGAAAAGTATTTGTTACATTTAGGAGAAGGTTTTGATATTTTAACCGACTTCCAAAAAGAAGATTCTCAATTTTAACCATACTCGTATGTATATATGTCCGTAAACGCGGTTGTAATTTTTAAAATTTTATAAAAGTATTAAAAATGAGGGTATATCTTTTAAGATAATTTCAGTTTTCAGTACAAAAACAAATTTTCTTTTTGACCCAGTATTTTTCTGAGATTAGCGCGCTTAACTAAATAAATTCTTCAGTTTTATAATATTAATATAGACGTCACATATTTGCTAAGCTGATTATACTTGTACACATTTAGAAAAGTATTCTCAGTATTTTTGTAAAACTGAAGTGAAATTCAGCGAGATGATAATCTTTAATTTAAAATTTCAAAGTAAGTTGGGACGTAACGTGTTGCTTCATTAAAGTTTAAATAGTTCGAGTTGAAACTTCTTAAACTAAAATGTTAGTAAACATTATTTATTTTAGTTGAAGTTCAGTAAAAGTTGAATTCTAGAGTAGAAGTATAGAAGAGGATATAGAAAATATGTAAATATCGACCTACAGAGATGCTTACAATATAAATGGCGTTGAATTTTATATAGTTTCCGTAATATTTTTTATATTTATACACTAAGTGAATTTTTAATTTAACTTTATATTTAATTTATGTATAATAATTGTATTGTTTTATTTTTAAATATTTTACGATTTTTTTACGTACAATCGAGGGAACGAAGGTGTGGAACACAACGCGATGGTTGTGGGTTCGGTTCGGTTGTCGAAGGAATGAATAATTATCTATTAATATTTTCATGCCTTTGCTCTGGCATCAATGTTAAAGCCCGGCGTTGAGTTCCGGCACTCCTCCAATGCCTCGAAAGATTCGGCGGAAATTGGTAAACGGAGTGTCTTAACGCTAGATACTCTCTGCCCACCCTGCTGTGTATGAAGTACACCGATAACAATGATATTTTTATATATTTTTTATTTTTAATTATATTTAAAATGAAACATTTTAAAATTCTATATATACGTATATGTTTCCCTAATAAATTAAGAAAAAAAAAATCAAATTGCACACCTTAACAAGTGTTATGGCCGCAATGACGTCAGAACATACGTTCGTGACGATGACGTCATTACAAGTAGAGCAAGATTGTTACTAGCCCATATTTATTTACATTGCTCTATCAGGGTCAATAACACTTGTACTATCACTTTATATGATAATATATTTTAAAATTATAACTGTGAGTGTTAATTTCGATCATCAACCACAGTGGTTCCGTGGTGTAGTGGTTATCACATCTGCTTTACACGCAGAAGGCCGCCAGTTCGATCCTGGCCGGAATCATATTTTTTTCGCTTTTTTTATTCATTCGTTTTTATTTTTATATAGAAAAATAGTAACATTAAAATTAAAATAATAATTTTGGTTAAATGTTATATTAACAATTAAAGGTTTTTTGTTATTAATTTATCATTTTAAGTGTTGTTGGTATGAATTGTTTCAACAATTATTATGTCATTAGAATATTTTTTTATATTTTAAAAGTACAGTAATAATTGTACTATTAAAATTAAAAAATAAGTCGAATTGATAACCTCCTTTTCTTACAGAAGTCGGTTAATAATAGTCCGAGGCAAAAGTATTTTCGTATTGTATCAAAGGAATCTAACCTCTTATCGTTATCTATAACCTAATTGAACTGGCTTCTATCATCTGTATCGTATGATGTTAAATAATATATACCTAAAAAAACAAAGAAAACAAGGCTATCAAAAACTTGTTGTAAGTTAACACTTGGTTCCCATTTTCTCTCTGCCTATTCTGCTAGATACAGCGTGAGACTTAAAAAATATATATATATATATGAAATATTCACAAATACTTAATAAATAAATAGAGCTATTTGGTAAAGTTAATAATTTAGCTAAAAGCTTTTCAAAGTTAGTTTTATTCCACAGACGCGCGCTGCATTGACTGGAAAGCTGTTTATTTTAGCAATATTTAAAATGCAAGTAAATAATATACGGTCATTAGGCAAATATTAAAATATATCAAAGAGAAAATAAGTTTATTTTATTTTTACAATTACTTTAATTATATAATTGAAATAGTTTTAAAAACTAATGTAATGCTGGCTTCCCATTGTGAACCCAACAGTTGTGAGTTCGATTCCCACTAAGAGCAACGAATTAGTTTAGTTTTCTCACTCTAGTAACAAGACAAATCGCGGCGTTAACTTCTACCGTTCAAGATTGCGTGTTGAGTGTCTTAAAATTTGATGCTAGATAGATATGCGTTTACGTTTACAGAGCTAAAAAAATCGACTTAAAATACCCTACAGGGATTATAAAGATCGAGCGATCGAAGAGCGATCTCGAGATAAATGGTCTTGACATACGAACAACATACTGAACCTATAAGTATCCTGAGATACGGAACCCTAAAAATGTTTTATTTAACACTAATTATCTTTTTCCACCCAATTTATCGAGTGATTCAGCCAAACAAAATTTATAACAAATTATCTCAGTATTAATCTTAATGAAAAATTCATCATTCACGAAGTAAGGTCCGCCCTCCGTCGCATCTCAGAGGACTAATTTATATAGAACTTTACACATTTAACATGGACTCCACAGATCCTCCTGATGGCTCATTCATTACAGGAAATGCCTTTCTTATCGCTCCGAGCCTTCATTTTAACGTAATTATATAAAGTTTAAAAATATCTTTGGTGTACCCAAGTTTTTATATAGCTTAGAAGTTACTTTCGATGCTATTAGCTTAATAAATGTCATTGAGTTTGTAATTATGCTTGAAATACATGGAGTGAGATTTGTAGTATTTTTTCAGATTTAAGCTTTATCTCGGGTATATCAGGGTACGCTTAAGGAACCTAATGTTAAGACATTTCGCTCCCCACTTTTCGCAGAATTTTGGACGCGTTGCGTGTTGAGTAGCAGTTCTTAACCCCGCGTTTTGTCTCGACACCAGAGCGAAAAAATTAAAGTATTAAATATTTCATTTCCTCCTGGATACGAACCCAACCTTCACACACCCGTCAAGAGCTCGATCCTCTGTTTCACCACGCCTCAATTAATTTAAATATATAAAGATTTAAAATATTTTTGGTATAGGTACTAAATTTTTAAATAGCTTAAAAGTCTCTCTCTTTGATATTATTAGCTTAATAAGTGTCATTTAGCTTGTATTTATATTTGAATGACACGCTAAGTAAACTTAGTATTAAATGATTCATAATTTTAAAAAACTGTCATACAAAATTCTAGTTTTTTTCTCTTTTTATTTCAATTTCACGCTGTATCCCGTGTATAGAGGAATTTATTGTTAAGACACTTCGTTCCCCATTTTCCGCAAGATTTTTAAGGAATAGCATGTTGAGTAAAATCGCGTTTTTATCTACCATCGCGTTTTTTAGTACCAGAATGAAGAAATGAAAATATTAATAAAAATAATTCATTTCCCCGAACGCGAATCGAACTCACAATCTATCGCGTTTATCACGACTGGCGATCTGGCCTAAAAGGCCTTATTACATAAATATTTACATTACTTTGTAACGCCTATCTCCCATTAAATCGTATATTTTACTTTAATATAAATAAAGAAAAAGAGTTAAAAAAAATGAGTAAATCATGAGATTTTAACACGTATATTTATTTAGTACGACCTAGTTGCGTCACCTCGTCCTCGTCCTCGATAAATAAAAATAACTTGGCGATTAAATATCCACTAGGGTACACGCGGGGAACTCGTGGGGATCGAGGCCGTTTTAATTATTCGCTTTAAAAAAATATACTTTGTGAGTTTTAGCTAGAAAAATAACTATTTTATTTAGAATTTTATGGAATTTTTAGAGTTAGACTACGTCGAAACAATTAACGATAGATGGACTATTAATAATAATAATAAATTTATTTAATTAAGACATTAGTCCAAATGTTAGTAACAGTTAAAACTTACGTTAACTAAACTGACGTCAAATAAATTTTAATTTTATTTTTCATTCAACTCGAGTCGATAGTTCTTGAGATTAGCGCGATGTAGTAAACAAACTTCCGCATTATAATATTAATAAGGAAGGGTAGGTATAGATTGTAAGTATTTCTTCATATATCTATTTTTTAATGATCAAAATGTTTATAAAATTAACAACATTTATATTTCTAAAATATAAAAATTATTTTCTTCACATAAAAGCTTTTCTAATGATGTATTCAATGTATATATAATCCAATTATTAGGGAAGCAAACCGTTGTAACAATTGTTCTCATTACGGCGAGCGAAGGCAGACGAGGTGGACGAGGCAGACAAGGCGGACGAGGTGGACGAGGCGGACGAGGCCGACGAGGCGGTCGCGGGGAGTGAACTGAACACAAATCAATTAGGTCGGACTATTGAATAGAAGGTAACAAAACCTCTTAATTCTTCCTCTTTTTATTTCTTTTAAAATTTTCCTCCCATTTAGAAATAAATATGCTTACACACGCTAACATTTAAATTCATAAAATAGAGAAGATAAAACATTTTAGCTTAGTTTTTTTTGTTGTTTCCCGCATATAGAGGTGTAGGCAGAGGGAACCGAGGAATTTCTTCCACCGTTTTTCTTTTTACCATAATGATAAAATGAAATTAATTATATCCTCCGAGTGAGAATCAAAGCCATAACTAAAGCGTTTATAGACAGATACTGCGCCACTAAGCTACAACGGCTCCATATCAATATGAATTTACAATATTTTTTAAATACATTTACTCTTTGCAAAAAAAATGTAAAATTAACATAAAATATATATCAGTATATATTAGCGGTGTAAGTTTGTCCGAGTCGCGGCCTCACACTATGATTGATGGCGGACGCCCGCGAAGGAATACGTTATCTTGCTTTTTATTCTCTTGACAAAAATTTTATTCAAGTTAAATAAAACCCCATAATTTATTCGTGAAAAGCGTCTAGACTGACAACAATAACAAATATAGCACAATTTTATACGATTATATAACATAAGTTTTTGCTCACTGGTTCGTCTACGAATACCAGACTACTATTACATATATACTACTACATATTATATAAATATTAATTTGAAGTTTAAAGTTTTATTTCACTTCATTGAATCCCGCATATAGCAAAACGAGGAAATTTTGTGTCAAAACACTCCATTTCTCTCATTTTTCTTTCCATCTTCACTCTGTACTCCGCATACAGGATAGGCAGCGGTCTTCTAGTCTTAAAACACTCCTCACCTCCACTTTTGCCTTATTTCCCACATATTGTCTAATTTTCAGTAACTTTCGCCTAATTTTGAATCATTGCTTGATAAAAGAAAGTAATTTAGGCATCATCGTTGATGTTTAAATTAGGATGGGATCGAACTCAAAACAATCCTATGTTTAGTTAAACGCTTTCTGTGTTTTGTAGATGTTAATTAAACAAAAATGTATTGTAATAAAAACAAGCCGTCATGGTAGAGGGTTCGATTCTCACTCGGGGTAATTAATTATTTTCCTTTCTTCGAGGCGCTTAGTTCTGCCACTCTATACGAATATCTCGAACGGAGGTCTTAACCCTAGGCTCCCACTGCCTACTACTATATACCAGATACGTCGTAAAGAAAAAAAAAAAAGAAAACATATTATATTTCTATTCTATTCTAGTATTAAATGGTTTCAACTAGAACAGTGAACACATACTCGTATACAGTAGTTAGTCAGTATTGTAAGTAACGCGGCGACCGGCTGACATCCGGCGCGCGTCGCTCGCAGGTGCTACCGTTACTTTCCATTCGAAGCATTTGTTTTATCTCACACTAATATATATGAGAGTGTGATATGTATTCCTGTTAAGGCTATTTTATTGCATACTTGCCATATATACTAATAGCGACCCACATACGGCTTCGCCTGCTTAAAATTACTATATAATTTCAACTAAATCGATTTAATGGATTTTGCGTAAAAGTGCAACAAACATCTATACACACAAACTGCCGTTCATTTTAATTATCTGACAGTGCCACTGAGGATGAAGAGATAGATCTCTAAAACGTCACTTGAGTGACGCACTGGTAACGAGGTAAAGCGCGGCGTTAACTTTCGCTAATCAACACGCCATGTCTCCGGACTTCGACTGGAAGTGGTGAACGGTAGTGTCTTAATGGGCGAAGAGTGTCTTAACACTGGGTTCCACATACTCTGTTATGTGCGGGATAGAGGATAAGTTAAAAAAATCTTATTGTATGTAATCCAGCGGCAGCAACGAGTGTGACAGTAGTGTCAGTAGAGTCGCGAGCTTAAAGCTTTTACTTATTGTTTTTATTCTTGCATTCGTTCCTGGAATCAGCAGTTCTCAATATATTGCACAATATAGTGTGCACATTTATAAAATAAAAAATATTATATAAAAATATATAATCATGCTCTAAATAAAAATGTCTTTCTGTATAGCTCTTTAGTATAAGCAAGGACCTAAAAAAAGCTGATGTCTTTTAAATAAACTTTTTGAACAAAAACAGTTGGATATAACAATTTAATCTATATAAATTATCAGTGACAATGCTTCCAGAATACGGCGGCATATGGGAAGTGTCTTAATGGGATACAGAGTGCCAAAACGCTAGGTTCCCAAGTTCTCTCTTCCTTCGCTACTATGTGCGGGATACAGTGTGAACCTAAAAACAAAAAAAATATAATTAATTAATTTCATACAACTATTATAATTTCTACTTATTATCAAGTAGTAATATATTAGTTACATTCAGGAAATTCAAAACATTCATAAAACAGTATAAATCGCTTCATTTATTTCTTATTTATTTATTCTTTAAAGAAATAAATGAAGCGAAGATAGAAGAGCTTAAGAAATAAAGCCGAGACTCTCAGACTCTTCTAAGATATATTCATTCCGCTTAAACCATTGTTTACAGACTATTCGATTTAAATTTGCATTCTCAATTTAAGTCAAGTTGATTGGTACAGTTTGGCTAGGAATGGAATAAATAAGTTGATTTTTCTTACTATACTCACTCTTTTGTATTGAAATTAACAGTATTTTTTATTGGAAAATAAAAACAATGTAAACTGACAAATAAATCACTTAAGGCTTAAATTAACCTGTAAATAGCCTTCTTAGATTATATGCATTAGCTGTTAAATATATCAAACATTCATTAAAAAAATGTTTTTTCAGCTTCACGCCGTATGCCGTACATAGAAGAGTAGTTCCACATATTTGGCCGAATTTTAAAGGTATTGCACGTTGAGTGGCGCAATTTAACGCTGCCAATTTATTTCTCCAAGTGGAAATCGAACCTACAACGGTCGCGTTTACAATCACCCAATTGTGCCACAGGCAGCGCCACGATGACATCTGTTTATTCTTAGCTTTCCCAATTTTCAAAATTTCCAAAAATATTTTTTTTATTCTTATTATATAAACTGTCTTCTTATAAACCAAATAATTATTATATAAAAAATATCACTACAATAGCGTTATCCATTTTAAGTGTCCAAATTGTTAATAAAGTCTGCTCATAAGTTAGACCTATCAACGAGTGGGCCATTACGTGTGTCGCTGAATACCCCCAGGCGAGGCTTAGGACGGACACACTAAAAACCTTTGCGGAGGGTTAACTGGAGAGGCGGTCGTCCGAGAGGCGGCCACTTAACAACGTGAGAAGAGGTTATGTCACCCAAATAACTATTATGCTAATTAGAACTCTAGATCTACATTCATTACTCTGTTTCTCATGTCCCTCACATTTGAAGTCATTTTGAGGGTATTATGTGTGACAGACATTTATTTTAGTTAAACTTTTCAGTTTTTGTATTTTTGTAAGCATCGTCTCAATTTCAAGGTTCAAACGAAATATTCGAAACTTCACGTTGTATCCCGCATGTAGCAGGGTAAGCAAAGGGAGCCTAGTGTTGAGACACTCCGGTTCCCACTTTCCACCAAATTCTGGAGGTGTTGTGTGCATTAGCAGAACTTAACGCCGCCGTTTCCTACGACCAGAATGAAGAAATGATAATATTATTATTTTAATGTAATTCATATATTTAATTTGAGGCCCGTCGTGGCGAAGGGGTTCAAGTGTGCAAAGAGTCTGGTTGTAGGTTCGATCTCCTCTCAAAGAATTATGTCTTAACACTAGGTTCCCTTTGCCTACTCTGCCCTGTGCGTGATACAGCGTGAAGCTGATTTATTTATCTATATGCTTAATTTTCTCGCAACAACTGGAATTAATCTTTATTAATGAAAAGACAGAAAATAAAAAAAAACAAGTTTCAAAGTCCAAAAAAAAGGCACCCCAAATATATTCAAACGGTTCTCCACCATAAAGTATAATTGGCACTAAAACACCAGCAGTTCGTATATTTTTGGCAATGAAATGAAAATTCACCGTTGTTTAACGAGCACGAGCAGTTACTCAGCGAGTAGCGGCCGTACGTTACGACAGTCGTCTCCACTCATTATAGTCCAGAATGGCCCACCGGAGAGCCGGGCTCAACACCGTACAGCTTTGCGGAGATAAATGGCAAGTGGCAAGTAAGATAGTGCCGTTCCTAAATTGGACTAAATAAAATTATTTTGTTTTAAAGTAAATTGTGCTGTTGAGTTGGGTATTTATAAATATTTTCTTATTTGAATTTTTTTTAATTATTTTTATTATTGTTACACAAGGTGTGGGGTTAAGCTCCACCAATGCATCGCGTAATGTCTCGAAAACTTAAAATAACAAATGAGATTAATACTTCGTTCCCTAATTTATGTCTGGCTTCTTGGAAAAAAAAACGTAGGGTTACAATTTTTATGTCTATTTTAAATTAATTTTATTTACTGTCTTTGATTTTGTTATACTACTATACTGAAATTTCTTATTAATATTTGAATGAATTTTTATACAAAACTTCGGCGTCAACGAGAATTCTCAGTAAAATATCTTTAGTCTATAGTTATTATTACATTAATAAGAATTATAACTTAAATTCTATATAATTATTATAAAAAATACATACAATCTAAGTATAAAAATAGAAAACTAATAAAATAAAACGAATGGAGGCCATAGCTCAGCCGGTGGTATAGGTATTGCCAGCTTCGCGGCACCCGCTCGACCGCGCGATCTAATAACGTACAACTTCTAGGGGGATTCCCCTTTGATAAAATAAATAGTGTGCTATAATTTTATATATTAGGGTTTTTTATAAGTTAATTGAATTGATGTCAAAATATCCTCCTATCTTGAAAAGATACTTAAATTAATTGTATTATTTAGAATAATTATACGAGATCGTCGTAGTTTGGGGGCTGAAGAGTGTAAACGATAAACGCGAATGTTTAATGTTTTCATTATCGAACTCTCAATTCAGCAGACAGTGAAGAACGAATGTGTCTTAATGGGAACGGAATATCTTAACAGGTTCCCTCTGCCTACCCTACTATGTACGGAATAAAGTGTAAATTGAAAAAAAAAAATGTTTACAGAGAAGGTACGTAAAATGGAGGAAAATGCTGAACAGTTCCCCGAGAAGTATAACCTGTTCTTTAAAGAACAAGCATGCTCCACCTTCGTTCGCATCGTCACTTTCCACCAGGTGAGATAGCGGACAGATGCTTGCATATCTACAATTAAAAAAAAAATAGTCTTATCATTTATTTTTTTCTGATTATCTCGCATAAATAAATTAAAACATTCCTTATTTATTATACAAATACTTAATGGACATGCGTCACAACTACGCCTGTGGTTAATGTCTCGAAATATATTTGTTTCCAAGACCAGAACATAATACATTTAGGGTGAGCCCGTAGGCGAGCTAGCTATATAATAATAACATACATAGTATACAAGGATGTATTTACAGTGTCATGGCCACAGGCATGAGTTTACATCATATAAATTTATTGATCCCAGTCGTCGTATGGGCACAAACGCGACAGGTTGTTGGTTCAATCTCCACTTGAGGAAATGAAATATTTAATATTTACATTTCTTTGTTCTAGTAAAGAGGTGCTTCACCTGTTGGCGGAGGTGCAGCGTTGAGTTCTGCCACTGAACAAGCGATGCCTTTAAAATTCAGTGAAAAGTGAGGAGTAGAAGTATTTCATTGGGAACAAAGTATCTTTACACTACGTTCCCAGATTACAATGCAGACTGTACAGCAGTGTAAAGCTAAAAAAGCTACCTTCTAAGTGACTCTTTCAAAAATTATGCCTTCATATTTATCTCTCCTATAATATTCCAAAACTGACAATTTGTTTTGAATTCAACTGAAACGTCGTTCGGCCAAAATGGCCGAACTAAATACCCACCCATGAATATTATAAAATGGCTTTTATCTAATTTACAAATATTGACCATTAATATATCGTTGAGGCCAGTCGTGACAGTGAGGCAGTAAAATGTGACTGTAGTCGCGACAGGTAGTGGGTTCGATTCTAACTCGAGAATTTTCTTCATTTCCTCGCTTTGATGAGAGGCAAAGCGCGGCGATCAGTTCTGCCATTCAGCAAGTAATGTCTGCAGAATTTAGTGGAAAGTGGGAAGCGAAGTGTCTTAAAACTGGTCTCCCAGATTTCATACGCGGGATATATATATATATATATAGCATGAAGCTGAAAGAAGAAATAGCTATAAATATAATATAATATATTGTTTGATCTTTATTAATTCACCTGCATCCACCTAAACTTAACCTAAGAGAGTAACAATAGCCATACAAAATTTAATCGAGATATCGATATTGCTGTCCACGTTATATTAAAGCGAGCAATTTAGCTTCGAGTACAATACCTGCAGTACATGGAGACTGTCGGCACTTACGATATCAGCTTTACTAATACAATGTTATCTTATACATATCTTGTTAATGTAACATTTAGATTGTTCAAACTATTGAATAATAAAAAACGTAAGGTCCAATCGATTAATAAAATGAATATAAGCCTTGAAAATATATATTATTTAATATTATATAAGCATCACGCTGTATCACGTATATAGCAGGGTAGATAGAAAAAAATTAAAATAAATTAAGTGACCCAAAATACGATAACTAAAGGGAAACTAATGGAAATCGAAGTTGATCTCTTTTCCTACAAGTCTTGTAGGAAAATTGTACGAATAATACGAAATTTTAACATAGTTTTTCAAAAAAACAAACAACATATTTACTCGTATGTCTTAATTTAATTTAAACATTTATACTTTTGTTAGTACAAAAAATATTTAAAAACTGAGAATAAATTATAATAAAAACTCGAGCATGTAAAAGATTTTAAAGTACATTTACATAGACAAGGATCGCATAAGTATGCACAGTGAGTTCCGTCGCTATAACGGTGGCTGTCTTTATGCCCGCTGTCCTGGGGGTTTTATTATGTTGATTTGTATGAGAGGATAATCTTAATTGAAATTGGTTTTTTAGCTTCACCCTGTATCTCGCATATAGAAGAGTTGGCAGAGGGAACCTGGGAACCTAGTTTTAAGCCACGTCATTTTTTTTCCACTTTCCGCTGAATTTTGAAGATATTGTGTGCATTATAAAGCGACCAATTAGGGTGATAATTCATTGCAAAATGGGGAAGAAAAAGAATTAACACTAGGTTCGGCCTACTAAAAAAAATAAAATAAATGCAATTTTTTATCTGAGAATAAGGTATTTTATTCTCACCTACAATACTAGTCTAACACCCGCTGTCTCTAAACCTTTTCACACTAATTTTCACTAATATCCTACCTAATTTCTCTCGTACCAAATCCGTTAAAATTTCAGCACTCATGGTATATTTAAAAGGGTTCCATGGCATCCATGTTGGTGTCGTATGAATTATCAATAAAGTAAAGAAGGCTTCGTGTTCGTAATTTTATTTCGTCTAAATATTGGAGTTTCGCCATTATGTCGAAGTTTTGGGAGCATGACGAAATGGGCTTAATGAGCTTTATTTATGTGAGGAGAGTACGTTGTTTTCGGAACTCGTTTTATGTTAGATATATTAATTATATTATATGTTAGTATGTTGGTGGGTAAGTGTTGTTCATGTTTCACATTTGGAATTTAATTTATATGTTTAAGTTTATGTATATGAGTTTTATTTTTATTTTTACGAGGAAGGTAGTGGTATATTACTAGGTAATCATACTTTGTCCAATTTAAAGTTCGGATAAATAAAATCAAATAAATTCTTTTTTTCGGACTTATTTTTAATGTAGAATTTCACTAATTAGGAGATTAAATTATTTCTGGATACCTAGCCTTACGTAAATAAACGTTGTTACGCTTATTATTGTGAAACGAAAAAAATAATAACAATAGAAACCGTCAAGTGCAAGTCGGACTCACATATCGAGGGTTTGATATCAATTTCAGGACTGTATGGTACTTCAAAAAACCAACCCCCCCCCCCCCCCCTTTTTAAGAAACTGAACCCAGAATCATATCAGCATCAGCCTGGTAAAAACAGTTCCAGCTAAATTTTACCGCTATAAAATCAGTTTTTCACTATTAAATCCATAAACTAACTAAAATGATCACCTCTACGTAGCGCTCTTTGACGTTTCACCAAGTCAAGTTCTAAAGCGCTTAGCGTAACACCTCCTCAGATTCACTGCTAACCTGGTAATGGTAGTGCATTGGATGCATTATTCATGGATGCACCACATGAACGCATTAGGCGGTGTCTTGGCCGATGCCTTTGAACGTACTTGTTATATAGTGTGTAGGTACTGCCTATTGATAGTTTGAAGGATTGAATTCTTACTTTTTATTTTGGTGAAATAAATTTATATACTCGTATATATATTTCCTAAATAAGTAATTTTTTTTTCGTATAATACATTTTAAAATGTTAAAATTTTTTAATCATTTCAGTCATTCTCACTTGTCAGAAGAATTCTTAACAAATCTTTGAGTAGCGGAAATATTTTAAAAATATTCCTACAGCGATGCGAACAAAATAAATATATTGTAACAAGCGTATAAGATATTCTTAAAAAAGTCAAAGCTTGATGAGAACTTATTGCTTAGTGGTCAGAGTGCTTCCAAGAGACGCGCCTTCAAATCCCGCTACGTTCAAATTGTTATACATTTCCTAAATAGATATTTTTCTTTCCTAAGTGTGTATTATATAATACTTTAAAAATGTTAAATTAATTTTATATATTTTAGTTCTCCAAAATAGGTAATAAGTCAAAAAACTTTCATCGAAAATTTCCAGTAAAAGTTAAATTGGTCAATTTCGTAATACGATGCAAGTGAAGTATGAAATGAGTTCCCGCGAGCGCCACATCGCGTCGCGTCGACGGGAAACGAGCGACGGTAAGCATGTAATAACACTGTTAGAGACTTCATTGCCTCTAATATTTTAGTATATATTAACATTCTGCTTCACGCTATATCCCGCTCACCGCTATATCCCGCTCACCGCAGTGAACCCAGTGTTAAGACATTCCTTATTTTCCGCCGAATTCTAAATGCATTGCGTGATGAGGAACTCAACGCCGCGCTTTGCCTCAACACCAGAACAAAGGAATAAATAAGGAGGAATTAAATATTCAATTTCCTCGAGTAGGGATCGCACCTAAAATCACGTGTTTGTTGTGAATGTTGCACGTTGCATGTTGTTATTGTTGTTTGCAGTCACACTTTGTGTCCCTGGGCCACGATTGGTCTCAAATATTTAGTCTATATTATATTAATATTTTTTTTTGTTTCACGCTGTATCCCGCTCAAGACAGGACATGACAGTCAAAGGGAACTTAATGTAAATAGACTCCGTCCCCCATTTTTGCCGAATTCTTGAAAGCATTGCGTGTTGAGGAACTCCACGCTTTACCTCGACACCAGAGCGAAGAACTGAAAATATTAAATATTCCACCAGTGGGAATCGAACCCACAACCTGTCGTTTCATCTCAGGCCCCCCTACATCACGGTAGACCTCCAAGCGCTGTTTCCTGGTTATTAACTACCACGAAACATAAAATCTCGTCAGCACACATATAATATGCACAATGCAGAATAAGGCGTGTGTAATTGAGCAAGAGTCGAGCAGTAAGGACATTTGGAGCAGTTCCCTCAACAGGCCGTGTCGAGGTAATTACAGTAACTCGCGTTTGGGGAGACCATTGAATCGAGTAATTAGTGCGGTTCACTTTCGTGTACTACTTAATTATACGTACTTATATGTTTGTATGATTATATTATTATTTATTATGTTGTTTTAAATAAATGTTTTATAAAAAATTGTAAATATTGTTTTTTCTTCACTTATTTGCTTCACACTGTATCCCGTAGCCTTGGAGCAGGGGAGACAGAGGGAGCCTAGGGTTAAGATATTCCGCTTCCCCCTTACCGCCGAATTCTGGAGGTATTACATGGCGGAACTTAACGCCGCTTTGCCTCGACACGTGCACAGAAGCGGAAAACTTACTTATTAAATATTTCATTTCCTCGAGTGGGAATCGAACCCACAACCTGTCGCGCCTACAGTCACCCGCATATGTCCCTGCGCCACGACTGGCCCCATATTTTATTATTTTTTTTAAATATCAAAAATGTACTGAAATTTAACACTAAATTCGTTCTACCTACCTAAAAAGCTACAAAAAATATTTTTTAATCTTCTCTCTGTTATATATTATGTATGTTTCTTTATCGTACTTAAAACATTTATCCAACCTAAGTATTTCTACCTTTCCACTTCTACATACCCATATACTTTAATCTAAAACAATAAAGAAAAAAAAGATACTAAAACGGACAAGTACAGCCCGAGATAAGGCCGGGCTCACAAAGGGCCGTTCGCACGAGTACGTATATCTGTCGTAAAGTAGAAGTATATTATTATATCCATACCTGTATTATAAATTCGAAAGTAACTCTGTCTGTCTGTATGTCTGTCTTTTACGCAATCAGGGCCAAACCGCTGATTTAATTGCGATAAAATACTCATATAGAGATACTTGAGGGTCTCGGGATGAACATAGGATACTTTTTTTTTCTCATAATATATACCAATATATTAAAATACTTATTAATTTGACATGCAAATAATTCCGCCATGTTAATAACAACCGTCGTTGCTAAGCAACGATTTGCAAAGTTTGTTGTTAGAAAACGTTACCCACAATGAGCTTGTGTAACCCATCTCTCTATTGACAACTGAAAATAATTTCATAAATGTATTTAACAAATATTCGTATAGTTCAAGCGGGCGTAGCCTTGTTCGGGTCCACTAGTCTCTATATAAAATATATCGTTTGAAATTAAGATGAAGTTCACGTTTTTTTAAATTACGTTTTGTATAATAGATGGGTCTTCTTTTTATTATTTGAGGGTTCGCTGGTATAATAATTAAAATGTTTAGGAAAATCTACATCCATGTTATAAAGTTGGGGAGTTCGTTTGGTTGAATGCGCTAATCTTAGGAACTACTGGTTCGAAATGAAAATTCAGTTAATGAATAAGAGACTTTCCCTACTATGATCAAAGTTTATTTGGACACTAAAAATGAGTTATGTATTATATACAACTCTTATTGCTGTACCTAATTAGATGTAACTTTTATCTGAAAATATTAATATTAACTGTCACTTTAATATTTTTTTGTATAACATGCTATTATCATTTTGCTATTTATGTATAACGTAACATACATAAGGTCGTACTGGCCCAGTCGGGCAGCGTTTGACTGTAAGTTGTGGATCGATTCAGACGAAAAAAGATCATATTTAAATTATTTTCATTTCCCTTTACAATAAGCAATGCGCGGAGTTGTGTTGCGCAATACAACACGCAATGCCTAAAAAATAATACCGAAATTGAGAAACGGATTGTCTTATTACTGAGTATCCTCGACCTACCCTACTATACGGGAAAAACCGTGAAGCTTTTCCTTGTATACAATAATGAAAAGGTCTCGTAAACATATAAAAAACATTAAAAAATGTGAATATATTTCTTTTGTCAATATATTAAAATTTAGTTTGAAAGGATTTATAATTTAATTTTACATTTATGTTCATACAAACATGGCTGTGAAAGGAAGTTAAAGTTAAACAAGCTTTAATATGTAGGTAGAAGTGTGATGCAATATGCTGTAATATTTAAATGTGTTCGCATACTCAGGATTAGGTAAAATATATTTTGAAAATTATATTTATATTTTATAAAAAAATATAAATATAATTTTGAAAATTATATTTATATTTTTTTTAATTTAAATATTACAGCTTAGGCAGGTGAAGTATTACGACTCTCTGTTTCCATCTTTCCGTCCTATTTTCGAGTTTACCCATTTGGGTAACAACGATTTTTAATCGTTCCATCGACAAAATAACAGGAGTTGTAAAAGCTTGTATGAATCTCGCCGAATCTATCAGAACCTACTACTAAATTCTAGAGGAAATTCTAGATTCAAATTCTACTATATTTTTTATGGTATTCAGCATCTTGTAAATTAGACAGAGGGAAGCCTAGTGTTTAGACACTTCCTTACCTATTTTCCACCGAATTCTTGAGGCAATGCGTGTTGAGTGGCTTTCATTTCCTCGAGTAGGAATCGAACCCACAACCTGTTGCGTCGGCCTCTTGACTGGAAGTATTAAAATTTTAATACATTTTTTAGTGTACGCTAACATTTCCAATATACAGTGTATATTATACTAGAACCAACTAAAGTTACTCTATGAGTAGCTACAGAAGCTCTTTTCAGCTTTCATCCAGCTCGTTGTATGCACTAAAAGTCATTCTGTAAATAAAACGACGCTAATTCCATTACTGGCCCAGTATTTTTTGTGTTCTAGGGCTACTTACTAAAACTTTTTATTAAATAATAAATGAAAATAAACATAGCACATTTAATGTTTGCTTAGTAACGTTTGGTTTTGTATTTAATAGCTAAAATTAGGTATTTAAGTAGTAAATAGTGAAATAAATGTGAGAAAATGGAGTATGTTAATTCTTATTCAGGTTAATAATTATTAAGGAATCTACACCTGTGAATGGTAAGTGGTAGTAAAAACGATTAATTTTGGAATAATAAATGAACATGTTTAAATGATTTATTTATTGTATATTCTTAAATATCTTCAAGATTCTATCTGAAGAAAGATATTATAATTATTTAAAGAGCTGATGATCAAAGCCCTGCCTTGCCAAATTTTTGTCATACAATTTAGATTTTATCAGTTTTCCTCTTTTTTCTTTAAATTTTAGTATAAATTTAACATTTTTAATATTTATATTAAAGCCGTTCATATTGGATTCCTTATATCTTAATTAAAAATAGATATTAAGCATAATCCATAATATCCCGTTCACATGCACACGACACGCGTCTAATTCATCGGAGCAGACAATGCAAGTGTGTCGTATTAATCAGGCCGACTGAGCGCTACCTGTATCTACCGGGTATAGGACGTTTATACAGGTATAGCACGTCTATATAGGTATTAGGTATGCAGTACGCTATTTCTCATTAGCTACTGTGTCAACTGATGTGTGTTTTGTTTTTAGTTTTTTTTTTATTTAGGTATAGGTTGAATTATTGTTAATGTTGTTTTAAATTCTTCGTTATTTTTCATTGGATAATTTAAGAAATGTTTTAGACATTTTGTGGCATCTAAGACCGTACACCTTATTAGTATTATCAGATTTTGTAGATTTATGCTAAGTAGATGGAAACAAGGGGTTTAGTGTTAAGATACTCCGATACTCTAATAAGACACTCTCTTACTCCAATTTTCACCGGTTTCTGAAGGTATTACGTGTTAAGTGGCGTAACTCAACGTCGCGCTTTGTGTCGTTACCAGAGCGAAATAATTTAAACATTTAGTATTTTATTTCTTCAAGTGGAAATCGAACCGACAACTTGTCGCATTTATAGTCGCACGCTAGAGCCAGTGCTAGCAGAATGGCTTAAGAGATGATTTTCCAATATTTTTACGGGGGAAAAATCGGAACTTTACGTTTTAAATCATGAAATTCATGAAAATAAAGTTGCGGGCAACAATTAATATTATATTTATATAATTAAATTCTCTGGCACACTTAATTATGTTAAACTGAAAATTACAAATGTAATATACATATTCAAATAGGCCATTAAAATAATTAAATTGGTCAATTTACTTCAGAAAACAAGAAAACATATACTTAATACATGTGTTTAATTTTGTAATGTAAAATTCAAATTATTCAAGCAAATATACATAGCATATTAAAGAGCTTTAAATATATTTAATTATTTCGTTTCAAAATTAAAAGCTCAAGGTCGTCGTTGCGATGTATGTGACTGTAAGTGACGTACTAAGATCGATTCTCAATCTGGAGGATAAAATATTTAATAATTCTTTTCTTCGCTTTGGCAACGAGGGAAAGCGTGGCGTTAAGTTCTGCCACGTAACGCGCAATGCTTCGAGAATTCGGCAGAAAGTGGAGAAGGGAGTGTCTTATTTCCTCTGCCTACTCTGTTATAACTACATAAAGATAACAAAGGCTTTAACGTATAAATTATTTAAGTTAATAACGTAAATACTTCGTTAAACTCTAACAGTTAGTTAGTTATAGGTGATGTGAGAGTTGGGACTATATTCCCTTGGGAATGTAGAGCAAGCCACAGTTTGTGCTAGCGTAATAATGTATGGGACTATATCTAGAGTTGTTTTGACATGTTTTGACATGTTAAACAATACATGTTTTATTTTCTTATTGTATTCAGAAAAAAATATTAATAGAAAACGTAGTAAATGAAAAATGATGTTAATCGAGGAGCAAGGCACAAGTGCGTGACTATAAACGCGATGATTGTGGGTTAGATTCTCACTCGAGGAAATGAAATATGTAATATTTTTTATTTCTTCGCTCTTTTGACGAGGCAAAGAGGCGTTGAATTTCGCCAGTAAACAAGCAATGCAATCTAGAATTCGGTGGACAGTGGGAGATGAAGTGTTTTAACACTAGACTCCCTCTGCATACACGTGGGACAAGGGGACACAGCGTAAAGTTGAAAAAAAACTCAACTAATAAGATCTAACAGTTTTTGTACATATAAAAAAATATAAGAGGATTTTAGGTTTTAAAAGTATGATAATAAAAAAGAACAGAGATTTCGTTATAAAGTTTTCTTTAAGAAGGAAAATGTGAAATTAAAAAAATAAAAGACTTGACACTTCCCTTTCTCGCTCTCGCTCTTTGAAATATTTATTATTTATTCTTTTTAAAATTTCTATTCTGATCAAAAACTCAAACATTATAGTAATCATCATGTCTTATTAACATTATTAAGTGTAATGTAATAATTTGAACGTAACGTAATTAGAACACGCACCTCTTCGAAACCTTTACTTGAACGCTTTTCGAAATAAACATTATCATATCTTATTATTTATGAATTTCATATAAAATTTTTTACAAGAATCAACAACAATGTTAAAAAAGCAGGTCAGTAGAGACAACGAAGTTTCGACGTACACGGGTATAAATAATGCCCTGGAAAACCCCGTCACAATTAACCGGTCGCAAAAGCTCTCCGAAGAAGATGAATGCAGGTATATTATTTTTTCATAGTATTTTGTATATATAAATAAGTTTTACAATGATTTCTTTTATTAAGCTATTGTCAGGCTAGCAGGATTGACAGAGACAATCTACTATCTAATGGTAAGACAATCCGTTCTCCATTTTCCGGCGAATTCTGGAGGCCGATACAAGTGCGAAGAAATGGAAATATAAACGTAAATAAATATTTCACTTCCTCAAGTGGGGATCGAACCCATAACCGTCGCGTTACAGTCACACCCTAGTGCCGCTGTGCTACGACGGCCTATTTTTTAAAATCCCTATATATAGAAAATCCCTATATATAAATAGTATGTAGGTTCACAAGCACAGCACAGAACAAACTTTCCTCTAAGCTCATACATCACGTAAGTAACTGCAGCGACGCGTTCATTACTTAAAGAGTTACAAATTAAATTACTGAGACGCTCACGTCCACGCTCGTGGACAAGAGAGCTAGGATGAACTGAGCTGCATTAGAAAATTAATTTTGTCTTAGACTTTGGTCAATATAGTGCCGTGCCGTACAAGACGGTGGTAATGGGTTCAATTTCTTTGCCTGGGTAAATAAATTCGTTATTCGTTTTTCGATTGAGCAGTATGCTGTTGGCCATATCGGTCTCTACAGCGTCACCGGGCTTGGGGAAGCCGAGCTAGACGAGCTCTGACCTTGGCATGGCTACCGTGGAAGGTACCAACAAAAGAGAACACAGTGGCGCAAGGGCGTCTCCTTTGAGACAGGTAAATAAAGAATTTCAAATGATTTTATAGGTCAGAGATGCTCGGGCTCGTAGATAAGAGAACTAGAATATTAGTAGTTCATCCGCTGCATTAGATAATTAAATTTGTCTTAGACTTTGGTCAATATAGTGGTGATTAACTCTAACTGAAAACATGACGATAATGGGTTCTATTTCCTCCCTTGGGTAGATGAAGAATTTCAAATGCAATTAGGTTGTACTTCTCGATATGCAATGCTAGAGGTATTGAATATAAAATTGAGAAATTAGGACCAAAATATGTGAAGCTATAATAATGTTTATCGCGACATACATATTTGCTTATCTTTAAAATCATGTTTTATTCCGCATACCACAGTAGGCCTACTGTTGAGACATCCCGTTTAACACGTACTTAATTTTTTAAATATTTCATATTGCGCATTACCAGAGTGGTGAAGTGCGAATCATTAAATACTTCTTCAAGCTTGATTCGAACCCACAACCATCACATTCACAATCACAACCCCACTCCGTCACGATATCCACAAATTAAAAAAAAATACTCAAAAATTAAAATATTTATTACTAATTAAGTAAATTATAAAACAAGTGGCCATTTAATTATTATTTCTACTCGAGTAAAGAAGTTAAAATGACGAACGCCGAACAATGAGAAAGACCGCATAGCGGCCGCGGGTTTGTATCGAGATAATTAAATTAAAATTTCGATACTATTGTTAATGATTGCCTTTATGTATACTGTGTAGATATTTCTGCTATCATTAAATATAGGGGTGATGATAAAAATAATAAAAAAATAAATAATTATATTATTCTGGAATTTGTTCTGAATTCAAAAATATAAAAAAATAAGTATATTGGAAAATTTTCTAATTACGTAAATACGAATATTGTATAATTTTTGAATTATGTAAAGACATTTATTTTTTTATAATTATAAAATTTCTACAGTGAGGAAATTCGGTCAAGCGCTTGTTCCACCGCCACCTCAGGCCTCATAAATAAATAAAATTTAGCAAAAAAAGTAGAGAAGTAAATCTATTGAATTTTAATCATATTTTAAAGAAAAACCTCGTCAGTACAAGATTTTAAGTTAAATTTATATGAGCATCGTCCTTTGTGAATCACCAACCCTAACAGTCGTTGTATAATTGTATAATATGGACATTATGACTGTTAAGTCTCAAAATGTACGCTCGATAAATTATTCATTTTTATTATTATGCTCATTAATATTTGTACTTATGTTCTTTTACTATTAATAATTACTTTATCTTTTGTTATATTTTTATAAAAGACTACTGGTCGCTAGAAACTTCATTCGCGTGAACTCTAAAAGGTAATTTTTTTTCTGTTCCCATAGGAGTTTCACATTTCAAAAAACTCTCTTATTGCTCCCCTACTCCTAAAGACTCATACTAAATATCCCTCTATGTTTACAAAATATTTGAAGCATCGATCGAGGCTGCAAGTTGAACCTGGTGTCTGCGGCAAGTCGAGTGAAAGCTTCACGACCCCCAGGAGACGACGGCGGACGGACGGGCGACGGGCAGGTGGTAATGCACTGACTCATGCATAATGTAATGTTCTAAACCAAAGGACTGCTTAAATCTTCAAATTTTACGATTTTCTGAGTTAAATTCGGTTTAAAATGTTTTATTCTATTCTATAATATATTTCATATACATAATAGTGAATTCTCATAAATAAACTCATCTCATAAATTTGCTCTCGTATTGTTTAGAATACTTATGCAAAATATAAAATTAATAATAATTCATATATTACCTGGACCAGATATTCTATATATTGCCGGAGTATATATATCAATCAATCAATCAATCAAATCAGCCTTTTCGGGTTCACTGCTGGACATAGGCCTCTCCCAGGGTGCGCCAAAGCTCCCGATCTTCCACCTTACGCATCCAGTCAAAGCCAGCAACCATCTTCAGGTCATCGGTCCATCGAGCTGGAGGGCGCCCTACGCTACGCTTGCCGATCCGCGATCTCCACTCAAGGACTCGTCTGCTCCAACGGCCATCGGTCTTTCAACAGATGTGTCCAGCCCATTGCCATTTCAACGTACTAATTCTGCGAGCGATGTCGGTAACTCCGGTTCTTTTCCGGATAACCTCATTTCTGATTTAGTATTATATATAATATCTGAATTATACATACAAAAGCATAATAATTATTACAATATTCGTAAATAACCACGCTAACAAACCAACTACATATATAATGTCAGATATGTAGTTAATATGAATAGTTTTAGTAACATAAAGGCCGCCTCTAATGCAAGGCGTTCCCTTATGAATGCTCATACATTATGTAACGTGTTACCTGTATACTGCGTTATCTGTCCGCTCGTATAGCTCCAAACTGGACGGATTTTAATATAACTTTGCTATTTAACATTTTAAAAGGTTCATATTACCACTGAAACCTACTTCCTGTTTTCCTCTCTATTCCTGGTTTTCCTGTGGTTTTGCTGATGAAATGTAGAAAATTATCTCTTTTATTTTAGCGTCACGGTACACAGCAGGGCACCTAGTGAACCTAGTGTTAATACATTCCGTTCTCCATTTTTCGCCGGTTCTAATATTATTAATATACCACGAAATTCTAAAGGCATTGCGTGGGTTCGATTCCCACTCGAGAAAGGTGTCGAACCTTTCTCGAGTGGGAATCGAACCCACAATATATCGCATTTATATTCATTCGGAATATTTGTGTGCGTGCACTCAAAATGGCTTAATTTACTTGTTCTTTACAAAAGAAAGTTTATAATTCCAACAACAATATGGTGGCTGGATATTTTTAAGGTCCATAATTATTGATTTTTTAATTAATGTTAATTATAGCTTCCTATCTATATATATAAAATCGAAAGGTCACTCACTCATCACGAAATCTCAGAAACTACACGTGCTAGGAATCTCAAATTTTGCTAAGGAGTTACTTATAGGACGTAGGTGCTCGCTAAGACGGGAATTTGCAATATTCGATTTTTAAGGGGTTGTTTTTGGGGTCGAAAGTTTGTATGAAACTTCGTTACTACAAATGCTAGGAGTCTCAAATTTTGCATAGACGTCACTAGGACGTAGTCATGGAAACAGAAATTAATAATAACATAGTTCACGCGGGTGAAACTGCGAGCGGGTCGCTAGTATCTTATAAAACAAAGTCGCTTTTTGTGTCTGTCTGTTGTTTCTAACTCTTCTTCTTCTAAACCACCAAACGGATTTTGTTGCGGTTTTCACCATTAGGTCAAATATTTTTCGTAGAAGGTTTATATATAGTTTATTATTTGTACATTCTTATGTAAATTTACATAAATACGATAAATATGTATAAAGTCCTACCCATTGAGACACTTTCGCGCATGCGCTGCTTTAATGGTACGTACTACATGAAAATAATGTACTGGAGTATTGTTCCTCTTAATAAGATCTACAAAAAAGTCCGCGAGAGCATATTCGTATCTTTTAAGAATAACGTGTACTGATCATTTTTCTGTCTAAAAATAATAATTTCAATATATTTTTTATTGTGAGGGATATTTTTCCATAATGGTATTAATCCTTATCCTTTAAAATACTTTATTAATTTTCTACGTTAAACGAAGATAAAATTTGCTTTTTACACTATTTCGAAATTGCGAATAGTTTTACAGAAAAACGCATTTAATTGTTGACACATCCCGCCGTTGACGCATCAGCTGTATGTTACTCAAGTTTCACTTATCCCTTACTCTCAGCATATAAATAAGTATATTAGTTACGTTGGTCATTTAACGTAGACCAAAACTGTCTTTTACTGTTTTTCATTTTAATAAGTACTTTAGAAGTTGTTACAATATCAAAAAATCCTTGCTGCGAAACGGCTCGCCACTCGCCATGCGTCCGCTGCGCCCGCCTGCCTTACACGCATCGGTGGTTAAGTGGTAGAATGCTCGCCTGCCACGCAGGCGCCCGGGTTCGATTCCCGGCCGATACATTCTATTTAATTTTCCTCACAGGCAGCCACGTAGTGCTTGGTTTTCATCAGGGACAGAATACCCTCTTCAGCATTAACCACAAGCTCGAAAAAAAAACCCGCCTGCTTCTATAACAACGAAGATTTAGATGCGGTTGCACGTATTGGATAATTGGAGTTGAATGTATTATTTCAGCACGATATATTTGGTTTCATATTTTTTGTAGTAGTTATTAGTAGCTACCTACTACCAAAAGCCTACGCTTTTGTTTATAATTTCTTCCGTTTAAAAATAATCATTTAAATATATTTTAATAAGTACTTGAAAAGATTAGTAGCACAGATTTAAAATTACGGTACCTACTAAAAAATCCTTGCTGTGTAAAACAATTGGAAAACCCTTATTGAAACTACGAAAACGCGGGTTGCATTAGGGTTTAATTAATTTTCACATTATTTTAAGTGCTTTGCAAACATACATTATATAAATAATCCAGTAGTTAAAGCGGGCGAAGCCGTAAGAGGGTCGCTAGTTTCTTATAATAATAGACAAGAAGATTGTTTTTTTCTATCTACACAATTTTTACCAAACAATAATAATATAACGAGATAAAACCAAGAATCTGTGCAAATAGCCATAACGCTAATGTTATGAGAACAATAAAATTTCTACCGTCATATTTCCCCAACGGCTAATGGTACGATGACCGTAGCAACGATAGTACAAAGTAAATCGGCTGTAACATAAAGACGGACGTATA
>JAEBDU010013387.1:267987-296154 GCA_016802625.1 Heliconius numata | reverse complement strand
TAAAATTATTTTTCACTTTTTAGTTCCTTGTTAGAAGTCGGTTTTTCTTTTTGTTAAAAATTAATTTATGTATGTAATGAACTGCAAATATAAGTGTATGATGATTTTTCTATGAGTTACCTATATATTTCAACTTCCATGTTCAATTTTTTTTCATTTGTTTGATTTGTAATATCCTCCTTTGTAGGATACAGATACTTTATTCCAAATTAAATTCTTTTTATCAGACTCATGTCTTAAAAAGTCCACCTCGCGCTATTGAACAAAATTTAAATTCTTATAACAGCGGAAGGTAAAAGTTTTTATAATATACATCGCAACTACATGCCAGGAACTTTGCTAATTAGTTTAGTTTTAATTAATCTGCATCAGAATTGAGAAGAAAATGAAAGAGAGCTATAAAGATAGAGAGAAAGAGAGAGCTAGGGTGAGTGAGACATTAATCTTATAAAATAGATCTTATTATCTAAGATTAAGTAACAATATAGGTATGTTATGGTCGCGGATTCTCCAATTGTAACGAACAGTATAGTAGTAAAGAACGGAGTTTCTTAACACTTCTCTCCGCCTGACTAGATATAATAAATATGTGAACTTAAGATATTCTGTCAAGACTTTAAAAATTAGGGTAAGCATAATTAGTTCAATTGCTAAATATTTATTATTTTGATCTTCGCCCTGTCGTCCGCATAGGGTAGGGTAAGCAGAGGGAACCTTATGTTAAACATGCCATTCCACACTCACCGCCTTAATTTTGAGGCAATGTATGTTCAGTGGTGAAACTCATATAATTTGATTTATTTTTCAAAAAAATATTAATTTTATAATCATAGCTGTTTGAGACTACTTTTTAACAATTTGTAATAGATTGTCAGTCCAACACAAAGTAATTATTCTACAAACAACTTACTTTCACGAAAAGGATTTCAGCTCTTAGAAGAACCGCCTTTTATTGTTTAATGTTTTAAGTGCAATAATAATTACTGTTGTGGCATCTTCAAGTATTTTTCCTCAGCAGAGGGAACCTCATTAGGTTGTTTTGAACATTTTTAAACACTTTATTCTTACCTTTTTTTTTCTAGCTTTACGTTGTATCCCGCATGTGGCATTGTAGGCAAAGAGACTAGTGTTCCGACACCCCACTTTCCGTCAAATTCTGGAGGCAATGCGTGTCGAGGGGCGGAACTCAACGCCGCTCTTTGCCTCGTTACCAGGGCGAGGAAATGAAAATATGAATATTTCCTCCAGTATTTCCTCCTCCAATTTTATTAATAGCTTTCAATATAAATAAGCTGAAAGTGTTATCAACATTAGTAATATTTTTATTTTAACGTCACCTATTCTTGATTCGTATGTTTAACTGAAAATAACAAAATAAAACACCACCTTATTCGCTCAAATTCAAACTAAATATTTACTTCTCACTGATTGATTAAATTCGAAAGTAAAAAAAAGGTGTATTTTTAAAATAAAATATTATACAAAGTTTATTGAGGTAAACACCGCAGGCAGCGTTAACCGACGCGACGGCGCGTAATGCAGTCACACGCAGGTGATGGCGCTAGCGGGCGCCATTTCATGACATTTTATTTATGAATTCTTATTGTAAAGTTCAAAATAAAAAAATAACTTCACGCTATATCTTACATATAGCACAACGCGTTAAAAAAATTGAACGAGGCCGTCATGAACAGTAGTTGTGGGTTCGATTTCCTTTATGTGAATGGAATTTTGTTTAATTTTTATGCTCTAGTAGCTACGAAGGCGTTGAGTTCTGTTCTTCTCTCAATAAGCAATGTCTGGAAAATATTGCGGACAGTGCTTACCACGGACGTGCTGAGTTAACACTAAGCTTTCTATGATTTTGAGACCGCGCAGTGCCTCCAGAATGTCTTCAGCTGAAAATGCAGAACGGAAGTGTCTTAATTGAAGCGGAGTTTATTTACACTAGGTTCCCAGGTTCCCTTTGCGTACCCTGCTATGGGCTGAATACAGCGTGAAACCTAATAAAATATACAATATTAATACTTAAAAGAACACTAACTTCTCTAAACATTAATAATACTAATATGCCGCTTCTAATTTTCAATTATACAAACGAGCACGAATTAAATATAAATTTGGGGCACCACCACCTATGTCTCCAAGACGAAGGCATTATATAAATTCCACATTCAATACTCTTTAATCGGGATTGCATTTAAAAATTTCAATCCAAAACCAATTAACTTTCCGAGAAAACCTAAGAAGTATGTAGTTTCCGCCATTTATATCGGAGTAAATAAACTCAACTAAAAGCAAATAGCTGGCACAAGTGAACTGGGACTCACTCCACTTACACACTAACCCAGTTTGTTTACTAAATAGTCAAATGTGGTACTTTTAGTGGATTTGTTCTTGCCCCAATATATGAAATGTAAAGTGTTCCTCGAATACTTAATATACGATATTCTATTAAAACTAATTTATGTTTCTCTACTTTTAGACTGTCCTAATATTTAATTAATTTGTTAATAATTCTGTATAAACAAACATATGGATTTTAATGTTTTAAGGAGTAGTCTTTCTTATGAACAGCTTATATGCATAATATATGTAAATTTAGGTGTTCATATATTTTTTTGAAGAAAAGATACTCTGAACTCACACTCACAACAAAAACCTATTAAAGTCTCACATTCTCAAGACGTCAGTATTAACATACTAAATGTAATAAGAAAGTAATATCGATAGTTTTTGGTTAAAATTCGAAAATTAGCAATATTTTTTGGGGCAAAGAATTTTGTTAATTGCCTCAGACTCTAATAGACAGTATCTTGAAAATTCGGTGGAAAGTAGGAGTACAGGTGATGCCAGAAAATCTCTGAACATGAGTTCTAAACAACAATAAATACTGTCCTAGCACTTTTAAACGTCAACAATAGTAACACATTGTCAATGGCCGTCATCTGTCACGAGTCGCTTGTTTACACTCACCTATCACAATTCACAACAGTTTGAAAATTACAAACAACAAGAATTTAAAAACACCTGGTCCCCTTTGGGTATTACGATAAACCCCAGGCATACTATTAGGGATAACACTTTGATCTCCTCTTATAAGTCAGTGACATGGCGGAACTAAACGCCGCGTTTGGTTCAAGTAGACATTATATAATGTGAAATGTACTCCTATTCATACTCTATCATCGTTGTCGAGGTATTACGTGTTGATTGGCGGAATTCAACGCCAGGCCACCGCCTTAGTGCCAGAGCGAAGAAATGAAAATAAATTAATAAATAATTAATTCCCTCGAATGGGAATCGAACTCACGCACCATCACGTTACAGTTACGTTACGTTCAAAATGCTTACACGTTACATGTAAGAAAAACTCTAGTCTGTACTAGTTAGATACTAAACTTGAAGACTACTTGAGATTTTAGTTAAAGTTAACGGTAATAGCCCACTAATAGTAGTTAACTCCAGACTACTAAAAGCATCGCTTGCTACGATTACCTGACGTTACTTGTAATATACTTTTAGATTACGTTCTTAGTTCTAAATTACCTAGGCGTTTTTTTTTGACCAGTCTTAATATTGTTAGCCTTATTGGCCATCACCGACACTGGGTGGATAGGTAAGAGGGTAGTTTGGCCTTGAGAAATTGAGAGGAGGCTTGAGAGGATGCTGACGGCGTCAAAAGAATCCTTTGTGGGACCTCGGACCTCGAGAAGCGAAAAAGCCAATTTCAGTCAGTGTCCCCAGGCGGTCACCCATCCAGTACTGACCACGCTCGGTGATCAGAAGAGTGTTCAAGGTGGTGTGTCTTTAAAATATTAAAATAAAAGAATCAAAAAGCATTCTTGTTTTTTGCATCATTTTACTTATTTTATTTACTTTAATTATTATTGATATTCAACAGTGCACACACATCATCCATATCTATCTATCTATCTTTACAATATCGTAAAATACTTATTAATTAAAAAAAACCTAAACCTTGTATCTTTAAAACATTTTAAAAAATCCATCTCCAAACTAATGAATTAAACAAAATTTAAAAACTTATAATAGCGGAAGGTGAAACTTTTGACAATATACATTGCAGTTACATGCCAGAACTTCGCTAATTAGTTTAGCTAAATTTTATCCGGGTCTGACCTGACGAGGGAAAGAGAGAGAGCTATACATCTGGTATGAGAATGAGTGAGATAGAATTATTATAATATGGATAATATTATTAACTTACAAGATACATTATAGTCGTGAATCATTCAAAGTAAGTTTGGAATTTTGAAATAGTTGTGTTACTTGAAGGGTTGTCTATCTATATATATAAAATCGAAAGGTCACTCACTCATCACGAAATCTCAGAATATACATGTGCTAGGAATCTGAAATTTCGCATAGGAGTTACTTATAACGACGTAAGTGCTCGCTAAGACGGGAATTTGCAATATTCGACTTCTAAGGGGTTGTTTTTGGTGTCGAAAGTTTGTATGAAACTTCGTTACTACAAATGCTAGGAGTCTCAAATTTTACATGGACGTCACTTATAGGAGACAGAAATTAATAATAACGTAGTTCACGCAGGCGAAGCCGCGGGCGGGCCGCTAGTTTTATAATATTTTAAAGTGTTATTGCTTTTATTTCGTTATTTCTTGAATTAAAAAAAAAAACAAAACATACCAATTTTCTACACGTTACAAATAAGAAAAACTTACACAAGAAATTAAGTATTCTATTTTAGTTAGATATTGAACTTGAAGTGAGCACCTTTTGAGATTTTAGTCAGAGGTAACTGTTATAGCCCCTTAATAGTAGTTAACTCTAGACTACTGAGAGTGCATCACTGGTTGCTATTACCTAACGTTACTTGTAAGATACATTAAGCTTACATTGTTAGTCCTTAATTAACTAGCAATTTAAGTATTGAGGCTGGTACAAGCGTGTGCCTGAAACGCGAAGGTTTTGGGTTCGATTCCATCTTGGAAGTGTTCACACTTCCATTTATATCTGTATTTAGTTCATTCATTTCCTCTGTCCGCGTGGCACTCAATTCCCCCAAATAAGACGAAATATCTTATTTCTTAAATCATTCTGTACATGAAAAATGGAGTGTCCAAGCACTAAGATGACTCACATATACTTTTACATAATCGTATCTTCTTTCAATTCAATCTATCGTCAAGTCTAACTTTTCAACAAAAATAATCAAGACCACTTGATTACAGGCCAAAGAAATATATGACTGACATTACTTACATTTACTACTCAGTATAAATTACGATCTAGTTTCAGTTCTGTCCACCTAAATGTGAGATCAAATTAAGTTCAACTCTGTGAAAGTCCATAAAACAAGGCGACATTTAGATGCCCCGAGGCGACGTACGAAGAGGACACTAATATAAAACAAACATACATATATATACATACACATATATCTGTCCGTTCATACAATTCACGTCTTAAAGTGATGGTAATAGAGCTCTCGGTGTCTGCGTAGAGCCATTTCATCTAAAAACTTTGCTTCGTGGGTGGAATTTTTATATGTTATATTTGACCTTTTAATTTTATACTAAGTTAGGTTATCGCCAGAGAGGTATTTAGTAATAAAATTGGATAATTGAAGATAATTATAATTTCCAAATAAATGAAGCTTTTTACTTTAATACTGATATTGGAACTTATGAGCGAAAGTTATTACATTATCAAGAAATTTTCATAAATTACTTCTTCACAGAGTACCTCTTCCTCGGAGCGGTGTCGATGTAGAGGCCAGTAGGGTTAACAGGGAACCAGTAGGGTTAAAAAATGGGAACGGGTAAAGAGGTTTGGACGGTAGGGGAAAAGTGTAATTGTAGTGTAATTTGGGTAATATTTAATAACTCGCAACTCGCAAATGAAGGTTATATTATGCTCCTTGGCGATGTTGTTTTCTTTATGAAATTGGGTTAATTATTTTTAGATTTGATATGAATAATGAAAACAAGTCGTTCATGATTGAATGTATAAGTTATATAATTAATCTGTTGGTAAATGCGGCATAGTAAAGTCATTGTAAGTGGAATGCGGGCGAAGCCGCGAGCGGGTCGCTAGTCTAACTTAAAACTAAAAATGCTCCATTAACTAATTATCTATATTAACAAAGCACCCACTAACTCATAGTGGCCAATTTGAAAGAAAGCATAATTAAACTATCATTGTAATTTTAATAAGCCCCCAGCGTATGAAATGTAATTAACCTTTGAACGTACGTAGGAGTTAATCTCAGCGAGTAAGCTGATATCGATAATTTAAGCATACGAGAGAAAATTTTATACAGGCGTATATAAATTTCGGGCTTTACTTTTCATACTAAACAATATAAGATAAGCAAAAATGTTTTATGTTTTATGAGGCCGTCGTCGCAGCGGCACAAGGGTGTGACGGTAACGCGACGGTTGTGGGTTCGATCCCCACTCGAGGAAGTGAAACATTTATTTACGTTTATATTTCTATTTATTCGCTCTAGTGTCGAGGCATACGCGCGGCGTTGAGTTCTGCCCCTCAACACGCAATGCCTCCAGAATTTGGCAGAAAGTGGGGAACGGAGTATCTTAACAATAGGTTCCCTCTGCCTACCCTGCTGCGGGATACAGCGTGAAGCTTTTTTTTTTAAAATATGTTTTACAAAATGTAAATGTAGTACAAGTATACTTGTATCGTTATATATTTAGTTCAGTTAAATTCTTTTTAGAGGTATTATATTATTTAACAGATAATATAATACCTCGCATTTTACCACCCGCTATTGAATATGTTAGTACAATATTATTTGTTTTAAATAACAATAATAATTTATGATAATAATAATAATATACATAATAATTATTTAATAAAATATAATTAATAGTCATTTTGTATTAGCACTATACTTTTAATATTTTTAAATACAATTGTTTGATATCGAGTAATGGTACGTGTTTAAATATAAATTGTAAGTGGGTCCTTGTATTTTAATAAAGTTATGTAAGCTGTAATAGCTCGATAAATAGTAAAAGTATTGATTGTACGGGGTTCTCAAATTTGTAAAACTTTGGAATATAAATATAACTTACTAGCGGACGCGCGCAGCTTCGCTAGCTTATTTAGGGGTGAATTCTAATAAACCATGAAACATATGTTCAATGAAATATTTTTAAGAGTCTAAATTTCAAATTTTATAAAAATCGGTGGCGATTTAAAGATTTTTCCATACAAACTTTCAACCCCTTATTTGCACCCTTGGGGGGTGAATTCTAGAAAACCATGAAACACATGTTCAATTAAATATTTTTAAGAGTCTAAATTAAAAATTTTATAATAATCGGTGGCGTTTTAAAGATTTTTCCATACAAACTTTCAACCCCTTACTTGCACCCTTAGGGGAAGAATTCTAGAAAACCATGAAACATGTGTTCAATTAAATACTTTTAAGAGTCTGAATTTCAAATTTTATAAAAATTGGTGTCGATTTAAAAAAAAATCTATACAAACTTTCAACCCCTTATTTGCACCCTTAGGGGGAGAATTCTAGAAAACGATGAAACACGTGTTCAATTCAATATTTTTAAGAGTCTAAATTAAAAATTTTATAATAATCGGTGGCGTTTTAAAGATTTTTCCATACAAACTTTCAACCCCTTACTTGCACCCTTAGGGGAAGAATTCTAGAAAACCATGAAATATGTGTTCAATTAAATACTTTTAAGAGTCTGAATTTCAAATTTTATAAAAATTGGTGCCGATTTAAAAAAAATTCTATACAAACTTTCAACCCCTTTTTTGCACCCTTAGGGGGAGAATTCTAGAAAACGATGAAACACGTGGTCAATTAAATACTTTTAAAAATCTAAATTTCAAATTTAAAAAAAATCGGTGCCGATTTAATTTTTTTTCCATACAAACTTTGAACCCCTATTTCACCCCTTTAGGGTTAAAATTTTTCAAAATCCCTTCTTAGTGGATGTCCAGATTACGAAAGTAAACATCTGTCCAAATTTCACGTTTCTACGCACAGCGGTTACAGCTGTGCGTGCGTCTTACCTCAGTCAGTGAGGACAAGTCCTTTTATATATATAGATAAACGCTTGTTTTACTTCTGTCCAACTAAGGAATTCTCGCCATCAACCTTCGTCACATAATGTCACTTTATTTTTTATCAGCGCTTCACGCTGTATCCCGCGTGTAGCAGGGTAGGCAGAGAGAGCCTAGTATTACACAATTTCGTTCTTCACTTTCCGCTGGCTTCTGGAGCCATTGCGTGTTGAGTGGCGGAACACAACGCCGCGCTCCTCACAGCTAAATAGAAAATAGAAAAATGAATTGATTGAGGAGGAATGTTATTTTATTGTTTTTATTAGTTTTTAGCAATAAAAACTAATAAAGAGGCAACAGAAATACATAAGCTGTGAAAATTTCAACTGTCTAACTATCACAATACATGAGAAGCAGAATCTTCGTACGGAACCCTAAAATCAAAAACAAAACTAAAATATTTAATACCAGCCACTGAAACCGTCGCTCTATGAACTCTTCGTGTTCATTTAATATTTCATATTCAAATTTTATAATTACCTGAGAGACGGCAGACAGTCGACGTGCCGCCGTTAATTAGTGCTGATGTCTCACAAAAGGTATTTAGTTTCATTATATATTTAAAGTTATGTCTTTTCACTTATAAATTGTACAGAACAAGCTTCTAGATTTTTCCATTTTTTCCAATTTTTCACTTTTCTTTTTCATAAATCTCATAAAAATTTCAATTTCATAATTTTCAGTAATCCGTCGTTCTATTTTGTACTAAAATATGTTATAAAAGGGGTATTAGACTGAGATTCCAAGGCCCCCCGACCTACGTCAATACAGCAAAGCTGAAATTTTGAGGATTAATAGTCTAATATATAGTCAAGATTCTCTAACCTGAAAGTCATCATCATCATCATCATCAGTCTGTCCTCGTCCACTGCTCGACATAGGCCTCTCCAATGGCATGCCACTGAACTCGATCTTCAGCTCTAAACTTGAATGTACCATGGTCTTAAAATAATGTATGTAATCATAAAAAAATATTCAGTTGATGAGAATATCATAGAAATATAATCCTTACAATTACGCAATAATTATATGAAAAACATTATAAGCAATTATAATTTTAATAAAGGATTCATCAAGTATCATAATATAAGGATGAGTTTCTCTATTAACCTTTTCCTTGTAGTTTCACGCATATAGCGGGAAAGACAGAAAGAACGACGATCTATCTACTTTCTGCCCAATTTTCAAGACATTACGTTTTTACTGACGGAATGCAACGCCAACTTTTGTCTTTTTACCAGACTTAACTGATCGACTGGAATCGAACCTACAGAAGAGTTAACACTGACGTTATGCCGTTGCACAACGGCCCAAATATTTATCTACATAAATATAAAACTCCTTAAAACAAAACACTTAAAAAAAGCAGGAAAAGTAATTTTTTCTGGAACACATTTATGAAATAATTTAAACCGAGTCCTTGTACACAGTGTAACAGTTTGAAAGCACTTTGGGGTAAGAGCAAAAGACTGGCGGTTTTAATTTTAGTCTTATGACGAACTAAATGTATAATGAGGGAACAATTAACTTAGTGGTTGTTTGTTTTTAATGTAAATTTAAGATTTTGAGAGCATCATGGCGCAGTGGTAGAGGACGGTAGTCTAGCTGAAGCTGCGGTGGTTGTGGGTACTATACCAACTTGAAGGAATTGTTACAATTCCTCGCCCTGGTAAGTTGAGTTCTGTTGAGTTCTGCTAGTGAAACCACAATGTCTCGAAAATTTGGCAGAGTGTCTTAGCACCAAACCTGGTGCTAAGGGATACGACGTGAAAACATAAAATATATTTTTTTTTATAAAAGAGAAAAAAAAAACATTTTTAAATAGCCATAAGTTCAAGAATCCAGCGGAAAATATGGAACGGAAAGGTCTGCAATATATTAAATAGACCGAACAACTTTGTTTTTCACTGATGTAATCAACGTATTTTCTAGTTACAGCAAAGGCCGTTGTGGTAATGTATAATATATTTTGTTAGGAAGGTTCCCAGGTTCCCTTTGCCTACCTTGCTATGCGCGAAGCTATAAAAAATGATATACAAATATCTTTTAAAATATTTGATAACATATACCATACACAGCGCAGGGGCACAAAGTATGACTAAACGCGACTGCTTGTGGGTTCGATTCCTACTCCATGAAATGAAATATCTATTTAAATTTATATTTGCATTTCTTTGCTCTGGTGTCGAGGTAAAGCGCGGCGTTTAGTTTCGCCACTATATACGCAATGCCTCTAAAATTCGGCGGAAAGTAGGGAACGGAGTGTTTTAACACTAGGTTCGTCTTTTTATTTTTTATTTTTCCCTTATGATTAACATTCCCGGGAAGTGCACAACCACGTTAACAATTAAACTTAATTTAAAGTACCTGTTTAAACCAAATAGTTATATTTAACCTCGGGCGAATATCCTTAGGTAACCGTCAGATAAGGAATAGGAAACTCCGGACGTCTGGCGCAAGGACCGTTACCTTATCTTATCTATTATCTCTGGGTATCTGTTAACTGAGACTGGGATTGTAAAAATCTTTAGAGGGATTTCTTTATTTGAAGTCTAATTTTGATGTTTTTTTTATAATATAATTTAATTAAAAAAGGTAATTTGTTAGGTAAGGTAAGTAAATATTGGAACATACAAATAAATAATATTTTCCTAATAAAGTACATATTTTCATCGATATTCAGTTCATAGCGCAAAGTTTGGAGTCCTTCAATAAGATCAACTAAAGTAGAATCCCAGCTTCGACGGCGCCCGCAACGCGCGTGTCCTGGTTACTAATATGTCTGGTAATTACGTCTACTTCACGCTGTTATTGGAGGAACTGATGGTCAGTAAGTATAATTATATCTTCACTTTTTCTTCGTGCTTTTCTTCACGCTGCATACCGCACATTGTTAGCAGGGTAGGCTGCTAGGCTGGGAATCTAGTGTTAGGATATTTCGTTCACATTAAGACCTTTCAGTTCCATATTTTCCGCTGGATTCTTGAACTTATAGCTGATGGTTTTTTTTTTCTCTTTTATAAAAAAAATATATTTTATGTTTTTTAGCAAGGTAGGCAAAGGGAACCTGGGAACCTTCCTTACAAAATATACATTATCACAAATAGAAAATACACTGATTACTTCAGTGAAAAACAAAGTTGTTCGGTCTATTTAATATATTGCAGTTAGCTTCGCTCGCCCCGGGCAAGACAGGCTTTCAACAAGCTCTAAGAGTACATTTATTTATCCATTAAATTTTTAGCGAAACTAGAGATACTACTTAATTAGTATAAAAAAACGAATTGAGAGTAATTTTCCACTGAAAAATAGACCTTTCCCAATTTAAATTCTGCACTTTCGGTCTATACTTATTTTATTTCACTTTTTGTCTTGTTTTATTTAATTTAGTAGGCTTTATGGCACAGTGGTACAGTTTAAATATAAACGCTGTGTTTGTGGGTTCAATCTACAATAGGAGGAAAATGTATGTTATAATTCAAGATTTCCGTTAAAAGCGGCGTGGAAAAGTTAAAAAGCGGCGTTGAATTTCGCCTTTTAACCGCAAAAAAGAGCAATGAGAATATGGAGAACAAAGTCTTAATATTCTAGAATATGTTTAGTTTTGAACTTCTCCGAACTTATATAAAAAAATGTTTATTTTCTCTGCACACCACAATATCAAATACAAACTTTAGTTTCTAGTACGGATAACAGTAAGAAAAATGTTGATTTTTAATTGGCCATGACTCGTCGGCCGTACTGTATAGTACACTAGTACTAATTAAGATTTCATGTCACTGACGTCACGCAGCTCTTCTGACGAATGAGGGTAATTTGCGGGCATCGGCCTGCTGGAGGTTTACATGCGTGAATTGTGTCATTCACGCATTTTCATTTATTAGAAGAAAAAGTTGAGGGTCAGTCGTGGTGCAGGAGTACAAAATGTGACTGTAAAAGCGACTGGTTGTGGGTTTAATCCCACACTTGAGGAAATGAAATATTTATTTGAATTTGTATTTCCATTTCTTCGCTCTGCTGTCTAGGCTAAGCGCGGTATTGAGTTCCGCCACTCGACACGGAATGTCTCCAAAATTCAGCGCAAAATTGGGGAACGGAGTGTCTTAACAGCAGGTTCCCTCTGCCTGCCTAGGTACGGGATACAGCGTGAAGCTCTCATTTATTACTATTTAGATTTTAAACTACTGAAACTTATATATTTAGAGTATATGTAGACAGAGTTACAGGGTAAAGCTGAAAAAAGTACATTTTAATACATAGATTATTCAGTAGACATCAAAGTATATCTCGCACTTGATGGAAATAAAGATGAAATTTTATAGTACCTTAGAGGATAACATGAACTAGAGGCAGCTGATAAATATTTAAGATTACTTATTACTTACTACCTTTATATTTTATTTTGAGGCCGTAGTGGCCCAGTGGTACAAGCTTGTGACTGTCAATTCAAATTCAGAGGAATTAATTATTATTTACTAACATTCTCATTTCCTCGCTTTCATAACATGGTTAAGTGCGGCGTTAATTTCCGCCTCTCAACACGCACAGCGGAGTATTTTTACACTAGGCTATCTAGCTAGTGTTAAATCACTCCGCTCTTCACTTCCTACTTATAAACACTAAGTATGTTTTTTTATCTTCACGTTTTTCCAGCAAGGAAATTTGTAACTTCATTCCTCACTGAACTGTACCACTATGAATTTATGCAAATTGCTAAATGGAAATTGAAAAGTATCCAGTTGGTCTGTTCACCAGTTTTTCTCAAGATAGCCTCTCTTATAATGCAAAGTATTGACTGCAAACAATGTAAAATATTCAATATTTTTATGCCAAGTAAGCAAATTTTAAATTGAATTTAAATTCCAAATACTTACTTACATACTGAGGCGGTCATGGCGCAGCAGCGTAAGCGTGTGAATTTAGACGCCACGATTGAGGGTTCGATTCCCACTCGAAGTAGTTAAAGAATTGATATTTTCATTTCCTAGCTTTGATAACGAGCTGAGGAGTATCACTCAACGCGCAATGCCTCAAGAATTCGAAGGAAAGTGGGGAAGGGAACTTCCGTTCTTAATGGAGAAGGGAGTGTCTTAACACTAGATTTCCAGAATCCTTTGCCTTCCCTGTAATGTGCGGGATATAACGTGATACCGTTAAAAAAAAGCCGATTTAGTGCGAGTCGGAATCGTTAAGTTCGTGAGCGTATATACTCAATTTCTATGAAAATTTCTACGAAAATTTAAGTTTTCGGATTTTTGCCTTTCATTGTATTGTAAGCTCTCACTTCATGCTTATTTTATAAGATCCAAGATGTAGATCCACAGAACGCCTTTAGTTTTCGCTATGACGGCGTATTTCATACAAAATTTAAAGCTGGTTAAATATGAAATTTACTTACACAATTTCAAGTTACTATACCTACATACCTAAACATATATCTATATAATTACATCTTAAACATAACATTTCCTTTGATATTTACATGTAATATAAGGGTAAATTTAGAAATGTAGCAAAGTTTGAAACATACGTGAGTATCGCGAAGTTAACGGGAAAACGCGCCCGCGGGCCTTATTACTGCAGTAGGTACTGTATAGATCAACATAAATACATATATCAACATATATTTGCCTGAGTAAGCGAGGTAGGGGCAGACCACATTTGACCTTCTTAAATATAATACCAAAGATATTGGAGGAAGGTCATGTAGAAAGCATAAGGATCCTCCGGAGTACGAGGGGGTTGATGACAGTGGACGAAGTGAAAGATGTATCTGGGGACTGTAGTTTTTGGCGCTGCCCGGTCTCTGACTACCATGTGCTGGTGGCAGAAACGTGAAATTTGGACAGATGTTTACTTTCGTAATCTGGACATCCAATAAGAAGGGATTTTGAAAAATTTTGACCCTAAAGGGGTAAAATAGGGGTTGAAAGTTTCTATGGAAAAAACACCAACGGCACCAATTTATATAAAATTTAAAATTTAGATTTTGAAAAGTATTTAATTGAACACGTGTTTCATCGTTTTCTGGAATTCTCCCCCTTAGGGTGCAAATAAGGGGTTGAAAGTTTTGTATGGAAAAATCTTTAAATCGGCACCGATATTTGTAAAATTTGAAATTTAGTCTCTTTAAAATATTTAATTGAACACATGTTTCGTGGTTTATTTTAATTCATCCCCTAGGGGTGCAAATAAGGGGATGGAAGTTTGTATGGAAAACTCTTTAAATCACCACCGATTTTTTTTTTAATTTGAAATATAAACTCTTAAAAATATTTCACTGAACACAGGTTTCATGGTTTATGTCAATTCATCCCTTAGGGGTGCAAATAAGGGGTTGAAACTTTGTATGGAAAAATCTTTAAATAGCCACTGATTTTTATAAAATTTGAAATTTAGACTCTTAAGACTATTTCATTGATCACATGTTTCATGGCTTATTAGAATTCACCCATAAAGGTGCAAATAAGCATGCGAAGCTGCGCGCGTCCGCTAGTAAAATAATAATAGTACTATATAACTATATTACTATTATACATATTCGACTTCTCCAATATACGACAGAGAAGATTAATAATTTTTCAATACAAAAATATACGGGACCATAAAGCGTGAGGTGTGAGGCAATCTGTCCCTCGATTCGAGCTGATGATTTATTTACTTTTATATGAATTTATGTTAAACTTTATCTTTCCAGTACTTCGTGGTATAAAGAAAAAATTTAAAGAGAGATATTTTAAATTTAATAGCTGAAGGGTTCCCTCGCACGTAGAGCGAAGCTAAAAAAAATAAATAAAAGTCTTTAAAATTTAAACTATTAAACTTTGCACATATATTGTTAGAGGTATTAGCCAAAACATTAGATACTTATTATTAGAAAAAATAATATTGTTCTTAGGCAATATTTTAATAAGAAAAATATTATATTTGAGCCGTATTTGAGCCTCTAGTACTAAATAAAGCTTTTGACATATTTAATAATGGTGTTAACATTTATAATTCTATACAATAAAATAAAATAAAATAAATCCCCATTTTAAAATTGGAAACATTGTTAAATTGACAATACACCCCCCCTTACCCCTCACCCTCCCTCCGCTCCACACAATTTCAGTTACAATGACTGTTGTAATTTGTCAAAAGAAATTGAGTTTTTGTTATAAAAGATTTCCCGTGGCTCTCGACGGCCCTCGACAAGGTACAGCTCGAGTACTTGCTTATAGAAGTACAGAAAGAACATGACAACAAAGTATTAAATAACCAGGAAATACTCGACAAAATAAAATTATAGAATACATAACAAATATCATTTATTAATATTTTTTCAGATAAAAAGAGAAGAGAAAAGAGAAAAGAGTTTCTCGAGACATTGCATGTTAAAGGGTGGCATACCGCGCTTTGTTTTTAGGCAAAGCATGGAAATGAATAAAATGGGACCAGAACTAGTACCACCAAGTTGACTTCAACCAAGTTAAGATATTTATTATTACGTACACTTTATAAACATTACTTAAGACAACATTTACAAACAAAAACAAAAACTTTCACATCTTTCATATATGAAACAAATAGTGTTGTAAACAGATAGCTAACACGTGAAGGCCACTTCGGGAACTTCAATGAAAACAACACTATAACTCTTCTCACTCGTATTTACGTCTTACCGCTGTCTTTTGTCTGACATATAAATATTAAGTTACAAGTAATAAAAGTGTAATAAATTTTATACATAAATGTATTTTCTTATGTTATTTTTACCCTATAATATATATCCATATTATTCTGAAGACATATATGTAGTTAATTATATATTTTTTAGCTTTACTACGGTATAAAGATACCACATAGTATAGCAAAGTAGGCAGAAAGAACCTAGTGTTAAGACACTCTGTGTCCATCAAGAAACTTGCGTTCTCTATTTACCGCCAACTTCTCTAGGCATTGCGAAACGAAACTCAATCCCACTCATTGCCTCGACACCAGAGCAAAGAAATTAAAATATTAAATTTTTAATTTTCCCAAATGGGAATCGAACCCATAACTGGTCGTGTTTAGTGGTCAACAATATTTAAGCAACTAATTCAACAGATATTCGTAAAGTGATCAGTTAAATAATATACAGCGTGTAGCGTCGGTTGCCGACCGCAGCGTTGCGTTGCGGCGCGCCGCTGTCACCGCCGTGCATTGCCTTCACGCCGATGTTTTTATTATTTTACAATATTCTGTATTCATTTGTTAATTCAGCTTCATGCTGTATCTCGCATGTAGCTGGGTAGGCAGAGGGAGCGTAGTGTTAAGACACTTCGATTCCCACTTTCCGCCGAATTCTTGAGGGATTGCGTGTTTGAGTGACGGGACTTGACCGCGCTTTGCCTAAAACAATAATAAATATTTTATTACCTCGAATGGGAATCGAACTCACAAATCGTGGTTACAGTCACTTGCTTGTGCCCCCACGACTGCTTTTATTCTTTTAATATTTAGGTATACGATACTAGTCGTCGCCGGCATCTTTGTTTGCGCCGCAATTGTAAGAGCCATTTCTCTAAGAATTTTGAGAATTGCTCTTCTTGTACTCTCTCCTACACTCCCAATCCCACATAACGAGTTTCAACTTTCTTAGTCCAGTACTTTCGTTATTGTCTGTCCAGTCATTCAATAACGGAAGACACTAATCTATATATTTATCTACTCTCAAGAAACTTTAGTGCGGATCGTACCCAAAATCGTTGCGTTACAGTCAAATCCTTGTGCGACCCTACGCCACGACGACCTTAAAAAATTAAATAAACTAAAATAAAAAAAATAAGCATATTATTAAATAAAAAAAAGAAAACTTAATTATTCTCAGATAAAAATTGTATTGCAAGGTTATTTTTTATAAAGATAATATTGCAATAAGCACACCAAGTCAGAACTTACCAGTACATGCACTAATTAAGCTGGCAGGTCCGTGAGGCGTGGAATGACGGGCGGCGGCGTGGAAGCGGGCCTCGACGATCGTTAATACTTATCCTACTATAGAACTATAATCTGCAAATATCTATATTATATTACATGTATGACATAGTTTTCTTTTTGTTAAACTCTATATCTCAGATACAACAGGGTGGGTAAAGGGAACCTAATGTAAAAAATACACCCCGTTGTTTAAGCACCGCTTTATTTTCGAGACTGTGGTTAAGAAAATTTAAGAAAATCATTCTTCATCCCATCATCATTATTCCCTAGAATATAAATTGAACTGCGTTTATGGTCATACGGTCTCCAAATCAAATAAAATCATATAAGAAATCATTATTTCTATATATAAACTTACTAGTGGACCCGAACGCGGCCACGCCCGCTTGGACTATACGAATATTTATGAAATTATTTTCAGTTTTCAATAGAGAGATGCGTTAAGCAAGCTCATTTTGGGTGACGTTTTCTAACAACAAACTTTGCAAATCGTTGCTTACCAACGGTCGCTTAGCGACGGTTGTTATTAACATGGCAGAATAAATTGCATGTCAAATTAATAAGTATTTTAATATATTGGTATATTTCGACAATATTACGAATATGAGAAAAAAGTATCTTATGTTCATCCCGAGACGCTCAAGTATCTCTATATGAGTATTTTATCACAATTAAATTAGCGGTTTGGCCTTGATTGCGTAAAAGACAGACAGACAGACAGACAGAGTTACTTTCGAATTTATAATATAGATGGTTATACAGTCCGAACCAAGGTTACACAGGTACCCCTGGAATTACGAATGCTGATCGCGTCCGCTCCTCGCATATTCAGGTAGGGGCCGACGGGACTCATTTAAATATTACATACAAAATAACTCTATGTTACGAAACAACCTTTTTTGATGTTACCTCCGAATTATACATAAGCCCTCTTATCAGATTCTCAAATATTATTTATTTTAGCCCTCTCTCTACTCTACTTAGCGATAGGACCGTGACGTTTATCTGTGTTGTTATTTCTTAATTTATTTTATTTTTAATATTTGAAAATTAACATGAAATTAAATTATTCTGGGGAATGAGGAGTTCTTAGCAGTATAATCTCTCTGCCTACTCTGCTTTGGTCATTTTCACTTTCCTCCCTTTAATAACAAGACAAAATGTGGCGTTTAGCTTCGTCACACAACTAGCAACGTCTCGAAAATTGGGTGGAAAGTGGTGAACGCAGTATCTTAATACTAGCCCTTTACGTAGTCCATGCGGGAAAAGGCGTGAAGCTATATTTTTATTATTTTTATAAAACAGTAAATATTTTAATAATAATATTCCAGTATGGTTCTCATCAACGCGAGGTTAATGGAAGAATCCCGAATTAATCAAATGAGGCGGAACTGAATGGACTTATTGAAGCCATTATAATTAAATGTCATACTATCAATGTATAATTTTGTGCTGAACATAGTTCAATTATGTGTCCAGTTAGTGTTTGGTGTTAGAATTATTTGAACATTTACTTTTTTTTTAGATTCACGCTGTATCCCGCATTTAGCAGGCTAGGCATAGGGAACTTAGTGTTAAGACATTCCGTTCCCTATATTTCGTGGTATTGGATAGGTATATTAAGATGATCGTACCGTCGTAGCGAAGGGGCACAAGGATTTGACTAAAACACGGCGGCTGTGGGTTCAATTCCTACTCGGGGATCTCAATTATTATTTATTAATATTTTTATTTCTACGCTCTAGCTTTAGGACAAAAAGTCCGGCGTTGAATTCCGTCACTCAACATGTAATGCCTTAAATTTTGAAATTTCCTAGAATATATGTCTAATAAGATATAGATAGGTTCTCATTAATTATATCAATACACCTCGGACCTCTAAAATATACGGTTATGGCTAATTCTAAGAAAGACGCTCCAATATACCTATATACGATTTATACAATTTTCGTCCTGAACCCTATTTAACCTTCAATATTCTTGAGATAAAATAAGATATCATATTGGTATACGTTTAGATAAATGTAAACGTACGATTTTCGCAACTGTAATATTGGTATCGGTTATTTTTTGTATTTATTTATTTTATTTTTTCGATTTTACGCTGTATCTCGCATTCTGGCAGATTAGTAGAGGTAATTTAGAAACCTAGACTAGGTTACAGTCACACACTTGTATAAACGCGACAGGTTCGATTTCCACTTGAGGACATGAAGTTATTGATTTTTTTTCTTCGGTCTGGTAAGGAGGTAAAGCGCAGCACTGAGTTCCACCACTTAACAGGCAATATCTCCAGAAATCGTTGCAAAGAGAGTCTCAACACTAAATTCCCAGATTCTGGGAAGCGAAGCGAAGCTAAACAAATATATATTAAAAAAATAACTGACAAAAAGGTTTGTAAAATCAGTCTAAATGAAAGTTACCAATAATTACAATTATAATAATTGAAATTGTCCTCTCATCAGTCAAGATGTATATTTAAGTCTATAATCCAGATCTAGGTCGATTATTTAACATTCAGTTAGGCGATAACGAACGTAGCCAACGCTAACGTCGCAGGTGCTTACATATTCATATATGCGATGCGATGCGATGAATAATTTCTCTGCGTAGTATTCGAGTAAATGGGAGAAAATCAAGTTTTATATTTACTATATTTCAATTTTAAGTTGGGAAGTATATGTAAGCCATGGTTGTGGGTTCGATTCCCTATTGGGGGAATTAAGTATTTAATATTTTCATTTCCTCATTCTAGTGACGAGACCAAGCGCGGCATTGTGTTCCGTTACGCAAGGCCTCGAGAGTTCGGCGGAAAGTGGGTAACGGAATGTCTTAATGGGAACAGATTGTCTTAACACTGGGTTCTACGTTCCCTCTGCCTAACCTGCTATGTGCGAGATGCAGCGTGAAGGTCAAAAAAGCTTTTTTGGTCTAATGGCACGCACCGCCCAATTTTTGTGACATTATACGTTGAATAACGGAAACAAGTAGGAATCGAATTCACAACCACCTTTATCAACTTTACTAAAAATTTTAAACTAATTTATATATTATTTTTCTTAGAACATAAAAAACAAATCAAAAAACAAACAATCCTACTACAATACAAGCTAAATCAAATATTCAATAGTAGATATTTTCTAACACTTTTAGCCTATTCTATCTACGAAATCGAGGATGCAATACTGTAACAGTTTTCAGTATGCAAAGTAAACAAGTTCGAATCGCGAGCAAATATGACGATCGACTGGCGTCGCGCGTCGCTCGTACAGACAGACGTATGGGAACTAACGCTGTAAACATCCACGTGGCACTGTGCCAGTGTTCATTTACCAACTGTAGTGCATATACGAATTCAATTTATGTATTAAAGTAAGTCAAAAGTACTTTATTATATAAACATTTTATAGAAGTATAATATACTAGCGGCCCGCTCGCGGTTTCACCCGCGTGAACTATGTGATTATTAATTTCTGTCTCCATGGCTACGTCCTAGTGACGTCTATGCAAAATTTGACACTCCTAGCATTTGTAGTAACGAAGTTTCATACAAACTTTCAAACCCAAAAACAACTCCTTAGAAGTCGAATATTGCAAATTCCCGTCTTAGCGAGCACCTAGGTCCTATAAATAACTCCTATGCAACATTTCAGATTCCTAGCACTTGTAGTTTCTGAGATTTCGTGATGAGTGAGTGACCTTTCGATTTTATATATATAGATATAATGAAAAAGAATAATGCGGGATAAGAGAATATCAGTCCTATTCTTTAGCCATCGTCTCGTTTCTTCCTGCATACCAGGATACCAGGACATTACGAGTGGCGGAACTTAACGCCGTAGTTTATTTACTACAACTGGGAAATTAAAGTAATTTAAACATAACTATTCTCACGAGTGGAGATTAAATCCATGAGACTCAAGATTTTTTCAATTCTTTTTTTAATTAAAAACTGTATTTGTTATATTTAAATACTAATAAAAAATCATAATAACAATTACATACTCATAGTACAGAAACATCTTTAAAGCAAAGAAAAATATACAAAATCAATACACGAACTCAAAATCTTATTTCATAAGACGATAGCGCCAAAGGTGGTTTATTCGGGAGTGGGATTGACCCACATTCTCGTTCTATTTCGTCAGTTTACTGCCTCCTTTACGACGCTAAGTGGGTTATTCGTCACTGGGGAAATAACGTGATAACTATTACGTGTTTGTCAGATAATGTAAGTAAATTGTCTATATAAATCTAGTAAATATATATATATTTTTTTGTTGGAGTTTTTTACTTACTTAGCCTTGCCTTGCCTTTAATGAATATAATCTTCTAAGAATTTTATATAATAATCATTTAATAAAATTATTATACAAATTAAGATAATTCAGGTTTTTAATACGCTTTTATTAATAATGTTAGAATCTGAATTTGAACTTAGCAGTTATATATAAAGTTATAGTTACAATTTCAAAATTTCAATATTCTAGAAACTTTAATTTAATATGTAAAATTTATCTAAAATGTAATAAATTTTAAGCCATTTTCCATATTTATTTTCATACTTTATAACGTCAAGCTGTTGCCTTATTACATTATAAAGGTATAAAATGTTAATAAATCACTTCAAACTAATCTAAATCTTCTTTGCTGAGCTTATTTAAGTAAAACATAAATTATTTAAATACACAAATATACATAAGACATTGAATTGATTCATATAAGTATAGCGGTTTTGATAAGTGCAGCGTTGAGTTCCGCGACTGATGAAGTGATGTGTCGAATTCAAGGTGAAAGTGGAGAACGGGGAGACACTAGGTACTCACCCTCTTTTTAACCGACTTCTGTAAGAAAAGGAGGTTATCAATTCGACTGTATTTTTTTTTTTTAAAATTTTTATTTTTATTTTTTTTTTTTTTTATGTTTGTTACCTCATAACTTTTGACTGGGTGAACCGATTTTGAAATTTTTTTTTTATTTGAAAGGTGAAGCTTCCCGAATGGTCCCATTTTTTTTTGGTCCATGTCTGACAATGGTATCTATGAGAAAATCACATAAGTCTTAAATTTGCATTAGGTATGTGCGCGACAAATATACGAATAACTCAATGTCGCGCTAACCGATTTTGATGATTCTTTTTTTATTTGAAAGGATACACTTCAAGGATAATTTGGTGAAAGTTTGGTAACGTTCCGATTATGGGATCCGGAGAAAATTGAGAAAGTCCTTTTTTTTTTGGTAAAAAAATTGATTATACTGTAATAGTTACAAAAACTTTTTAAATTGACGTCAGAAGTGAGATTCCTGATCGTTGGATTTCTTTTCAACCAACTTAAAAAAAGAGGATGTTCTCATTTTCAACCAATTTAAAAAAAGGGAGATTCTCAATTCGCCCGAATACTTTTTATCTATGTTCTTGTCAATATACCAAAGTGTAATTTTGCACAAAAATAATACCTAATTAAATAAAGTTTTACATAGGACAACCACAACCACTCGTTGACAACCACTACCACCACCATCACCACTCGTTATAAAGCATTATTTTAAGATCTACCCATCACTAAAAATCGTAAAATAAATTAATTTTCAACAAAAAGAAAACCGACTTCTAACAACGAACTAAAAAGTGAAAAATAATTATAGAAAGATTTTATAATTTTGAAGTCGGTGTCAAGCTAATGCTACAACACCTTTACTACAATATCTAATTACTAAATCTGTTTGTTTCACTTGGCGCCGACTTCAAAATTATAAAATCTTTGTATAATTATTTTTCACTTTTTAGTTCGTTGTTAGAAGTCGGTTTTCTTTTTGTTAAAAATTAATTTTTGAGCCTGTTGTCCTCATCTTTAGACGAAAAATCTCGTAAATCGAGAGGTAAGTGTAGAACGGAGTGTCTTAACACTAGGTTCCCTCTTCGTACCCATATGCAAGATACAACTAAAAGTTATTCGATTTAAAATATAAATTTAAAAAAATCACATTACAACATTACTCCTAAATAAAATTTAAGCCCACAATAACAAATTAAACTAATAAATACACTACAAAGCTTCAAAATCCTTCCCCATACGTACAATTGAATATCTATTTAGATACTATATTTTTATAGTTATTTTCTCGTTCGAGCCACTTGTTCCGGGTCACCGAGCACGGATATTACAGGTACGAATCGGCCTACATCGGGGAATCGAGTTGATATAGCATGTTCAATTATCGATAAAATTATTTTTTTTTATATATAATATGTATAAGTACTTAGTTACAAATATAAAAAATAGTTACAAATATGTTAGGCGATAATTTATATAAAAAATGGTTCGTTTAATACTAACATATTTTTCAGCTTCACGCTGTAGGGATACAGCGTGAGCATACAGCAGGGTAAGTTAAGGGTACTTTGTGTTAGGACACTCCGTTCTCCACGCATAGCTCAATTTCCGCATTTGAGTTTTGAATGGCGGAAGTCTTGTTACCTGACCAAGAAATTAAATATATTTTATTCTTCAAGAGAATCGAACCTACAACGACATTTTTAAGTTTAACATATAACATTATATTACTTCCAATGTATGTAGAGTTTGAGAAATATTCGTGTCTCTAATCGATATACGATACTAAGCCCCCAAAAGCTGAGAGTAATCGACGCGAGCATACAATATATCACATTAGTGCATAATTGTATCTAATCTACGTATAAACATGGATTTCCATTAATTAACAAAGTAATACTAAAGGAATTTTCTTTGAATAATTTTATATCGGAGATGATGAGAGAATGAGAAACAAAATGAGTGATAAGAGAGGCAGAGTGAGTATCGATAATACTGGAAAATACCACGTTAATTATACTTAGCTAAAAAAAATGAAAATTTCATCATCATTGGAGCCTTGCATTTCCATCGACCGACGTGCACTAGTGCGTCCCCGCTGGTGTGTTATGTGGCAGCGATTGAGACGTTAGGGACCATCATAAAACCCTTCTAACAAGGCATAGTAAGGTTCCGTTCCCATTCCAAGACACTTCCATTTCACACTTTTCGCCGAATTCTAGAGACATTGTGTGTGGAGTAGCGGAAATCAACGCCGCGCTTTACCAGAGCAAAGAAATGAAAAAATAAAATTTTTCATTTCCCAAATAGGAATCGAACCCACAACAAATATCACAATAGGTAAATTTCTAAAAAATCTAGCGATAAAAAAGTGTGCGCCCCGGAACGAGTAGTATTGTTCGCGGCGCAATTTAATTTGCAAGTTTAATTAATTTCGCCTTTTGTATCGGGTTGGAGGCACAGCGGGACGCGGGACGCGGGACGCGGGACACAGGACTCAAAGCGTGTTTTTAACTGAAACTGTTAAATTTGATTCTGAACTTATATCGACTTTTTATTATGATGTAGCTTCGTGCATGCATTTTTCCCGCATAGCTTGGTAGACAAGGAAAACTTAGTGTTCACTCACTCTGCTAATCGTCATGTTTACAGATAGACGACTTCCCACTACGCCACGACGGCTTTTTCTCTTCTCGACTATTAACAAAATTTATAGTATAGACGACAATTTATAGTATTATAAGGATTATGAAAATATAACGCTTAAGAGGTTTATCTAATTGTACTTAATATGTATATTAATGCATTTTTTCTTTTATCTGTTTTATACTTAAGCCAGTGTAATCGATTATTACATAGAGTATTTAATTATTTTCATATTTTTGCTCTGCTAACAAGACAAGGTGTGTCGTTGGGTTCTGCTTCTCAACAAGTAATGTCTCCAATAAGGATGTTTTTAACATTAGATACCCTCTGCCTATCCTGACATAGCGTGAAACTAAAAAATAATAATATTAGAATAGCTTTTCTTTAGTAAATAACAAATGTATAACTTTTTTATAAATACTTCTAAACTCAAACCATAAGTCACTAAGCAATACAAAACCTTCTATTTAATAAGAATTGACGTCGAATTTGGTCTGTAAATAGTCACTTATCCCTCTCAGGACGTTATCCAATTCTGTTACTCCGGCAAATAAATGTGAAACATTTGTGTTTATTTATTTCGGACTTTCGGACGTTTACGTTGGATTGCTGGGACCATTGTGGCGCAGTTGATGGATATCTGAACGTATATATAGGTCAGTGGTTATGGGTTCGATGTAGCTGAAAACAAAGTTTGTTTTGAACAATAACCATACCTTGTGGGTTCGATCCTCGATCGTCATTCGAGGAAACGAAATATTTACTTAAATTTATATTTCCGTTTCTTCGCTCTGGTACTGAGGCAAAAAGTACAGAACGGAGTGTTTTAACACTATGTTCTCTTTGCCTATTTTGCTTTTCGAAATTTTGCGTGTTAAATGGCAGAATTCCCGCTTTAAGAAATCGCAGGAGACGCGTGTAAATAATAATAAGAAATAATAAGGAGTAAAATTAGAAAGTGTCACGTACAAAGGTGAAGTAATGAACGTGACGACAAAAAGCTTAAATACCAGCAATTGACCTTTACGTGACCTTTTAAATATCAACAAATTTAGACCCCCCAAAGACTCTCTCAGATGCTCAAATAACATTAAAGACGCCGTCTAAAATTATAATTACATTAAAATATTACTGAACTTAAAATGTAATGTGAAAATAATAATTTAAAATATCTTAAAATATTATTTTCATAAATAATTATCATGTCGAGATGAATGATCGAGTTAATCCAATGGTTGTGGGTTCGATTCCATTTCGTAGAATTAATTATTTTCATTTCTTCGCTCCGGTAACAAAACAAAGCTTAATTTCACAAAATTGCGATAAAAGTGTGGAACGGAGTTTAATACTAATAAAATCGCTTTTTCATTTTTGGCAAAATCTCTTTCGATTTAATTATATTAGACTTTATATAGAGAAGTTAAAATTATGCTTTAATTTAAAGGGTAAAAAATAATACATTTTCAAAGAAAACATTCTCATCATAAGTTCCATATAATCTTCACTTACAACGTGGGAGGATCTGAGCCACTTACCAGGAAGCCTTTAACTTGGCTCGTATAAATAACGCAAGGTGGCTTGTTCACCAACCGTGACACAATTTATGGATTTTCTAAGGTCGTTACTACTCTACCTCATGAGGTATATGTATGGCGGTATGAGAACCAGCTAGGGTTAGGTGCATGGAGAATGCACAGGTAAAGAAGAGCTAATGTTGAGACACTCTGTTTTCCACCTATTTTTGAGTTGTCAAATTCTTAGCCTCGTTTTATGTTGTTAAGGAAATTAAAAAAATATTTCTCCTAAGTGGAAATCGAATCTATATATAACCTTTGTAATACAGTCCGAGGTGGTACAGCTGCGCTACGACGCCTCATAAAAGTAGTGACGGCTGAAATTGGTGTTTTTTTATCTTTATACCCCATAAGGGGACAAACATACTCTTAGAGACTACCTATGCATACCCTGATTTCCATTACCAAAAAAAACGATTTACTCACTATAGCTTAAAATTTTAAAAAATATTGAATTATTAAGTGAAATTCGTAGATTTAGCTCAATTTTCAACCACAAGATTATGTAAAAACATAAAATAAAAATATAAATTTGAAAAACAAAAAGTATATGATTCCGGCCAGGATCGAACTGGCGGCCTTCTGCGTGTAAAGCAGATGTGATAACCACTACACCACGGAACCACCTGCATAACGTTATAAATTACATGAAGAAATAAAATATATTACGCTTTGTGAAAGTAGTATGATTTAAAGTAGTGCTTTTGTAGATTCTTCCTCTATTTCCATTCGAGGGAATGAAATATTGTTTTTTTTTTAGTTTTCGCTCTAGCCACAAGACAACTACCGTCGTTGAGATTTTCCACTTAACAGTATCTCGAAAATGTGAAATATAAGCCTAAACACTAGGTTCCCTCTGCCTACCCTGCTAGAAACTGAAAGATACAAAAAATACTTAAAATATATCTCTAAATCTTAAATAATAAACAAAATTGCACAACTTAAAAGGATCTATCCGCTAGCTATAAACTCAAGCCAATCCAGCAAAATATTTACTCGTCGAACTCAAAGACGTCAGCCAAAAGTAAGAACGTCGGTACTTTCTAAATAAGCTTCGATTTACGCTGTGTATCGACCCGCTGTAGTGACCTGGAATGGTGAAATAGATGTGTTCAATCGACTTGCGTTTTATATTTATTTATATATATTTTTTTGCTTCACGCTCTATCCCGCTTATAGTAGAGTAAACAGAGAGAACCTGGAAACATAGTATTATGACACTCCTTTCCTATTAAGTAAGGTATTGCCGTTCCCCATTTTTTACCTAATTCTGCTAAGCATGCATGCATTAGGCAAACCTAATGGAAAGTGAAATGAAAGTGATTTAAGTATTCCTCAGAATGGTGGTCGAACCCACAACCACCGACGCTGTTTCACTGTCCCAAAACGACTTCATGATATTGTATCAACACACAATTTCTTATTATATTATAGACACTTGGAAAAGCAGAAGAATATTAACAAAGTTCTTACAATGAATGCAGAAGACAAATGTGAGCTAGAGAACATCTCACGCACTTGCTGCTCACAAACTTCCAGATGCCGAGTTTGGGCTTATTTTCGGTTTTCCTTATCGCCCTTTTTCTTTTTCCTATTAATTTGGTAACTTTTACTGTGTTTATAACTTATCGTATAACAAAAGGATTTTAACTTATTATTGTGTGAACAACAGACTTTTTGGTCGGGTTAAATATTCTTCTTATTTCATATAAGTTTCATGATTTTAAAATATTAAATTCGACTTTAGACAACAAGTGGGGAATAGTGGTTTGAAGAATTTTACTTTATAACTAGCCTAAAATTTACCAGGTTTTTTTTATTATGCCAAGTATTATTATTATTATTATTGGCCTAATAATTAAGTAATCTATCTAATACTATTATTAAGGATCTATTTATTATAATTTTATTTTTAAGAAGAATTTATAATTTTTTTTAAGAAATTTACAAAAAAATATTTTATTTGAAATTCAAAATATTTTAACAGAATAACTTAATTAGCAATTCCATACTACACTCAACTCAACTCAACTCAACTTTTAAACATCCAC
>JAEBDU010013387.1:100907-212687 GCA_016802625.1 Heliconius numata | reverse complement strand
TTATTACGATTTATCAATTGACTTACATATATAAAACTTGTTCGGGCTCCGTAGGATAAGATTCTAATAATTTTTCTTTCCATTCTGTTCAACTAAATAATAAAGAAGGTAATTCTTCGTACTATGATTTAACCAAACCAAATAATTTCGGCAAAGCATAATGAATAATCTGTCTATCAGACCAACCGTATTTCGTGAGCACTCTTCTACCTTACAAATCTACGTATTAATTGTTTAATCTTTTGACATAGGGTCAAATTCTAATATATCGTTACCTACCATGGCAATTTATCATCGCGATTCTATGACTTATTCATTGATTGCAACATTTCACGATTGAGTAAATGAGTATCATGCAAATTATCATCAATGTTACTACGTACCCTCTTTCCTTCACTGTTGGCAATGTTCTCACTGCTATGGCGCCATCGTCGGCCACTTCTATTCCTCAAATGAGATGACGTTGAAACTTCACTGCTACTGCGATGACGCCTTCGATTCCGCTTCTAATGGTGACTTCTTAGACCCCGTCGCTTACTTCTAATAGATCGCGCGTAACCGACATCATTTGCACTACTTACACTTGTGCCGTCGTCGAATTGGCGACGGCGCCGCACTGAATGTCGTAATTTACTACGAGCAGTACTACGGACCGAACTTTGTCTCGAAAAATGTGCACGAGTATCTTCCTGTGATGGTCGTGTTAAATCTTCTCTCATATGGCCGGCCGTGCTTATGCCTTGACGACAATTATTTATCGTATCCATTGTAACTGATGTTGATTAGCCGAATATTTTCTTAGCGGGTACCACTTCTGAGATATAAAGGGGCTCAGAATAAAAGTACAATTTAGTACAAAGCTTTATTCGTCCGTCCACTGCGACGTCTCAGACTAGACTGCTATACCAAATTAAAACACTTTACAAGAAGCCTTAGACAATTATGCTTTTAAGCGGGTAGATAACAATATGACTCACTGACAAATATTGACAAGTCTCGACAAGAATACAAAATAATGTCTATACAATTATATGTAACTTATATAAACTCTAACACTTTAGTGCAATATATGAGACAGCGTGAAGCTACAGAAATAAAGTAACAAATAACTATTAGTGGAGACAGAGTACAGAGAACAGAGTGTCTTAACCCGCAGGGTAGGGCAGGATAGGCAGAGGGACCTCGTAGTTCCCTCCGCCTACCCTACTGTATGAGGAATACAGCGTGAAGCTGATAACTATTAGATAATACAAGAAGTATTAAAAGAGACAAAAGCAACCGGAAGTCGCACAGTGTTATTACTACGGCTAAACAAATGTTACCAATGAAACTTCACCTTCACAAACACCTGCGACGTAGTGCTCACAAGAAACACTTACTCGTTGTAAACGAACGAGCGTGATAAATATATGAATATTCATTTTGGGGGCGTTCTCGAAAAAAGCGGTGAAAGAGTTATGTTAATGTTTGCTTCTTTTTAATGGTTATAGTAAAAAAATATAAAAATGTACCGATCGTCATGTGGAACAGAAGTGTCTTAATGGGAACGGAGTGGTATTACGTCCCCAAGTTATCTCTGCCTACATTGCAATGTAAGAACACAGCGTATGGGGATGCATTAAGACATTCCGTTCCCGTGTTGCGTGGGCAACTCAACAGCGGTAACCTAGTTAGCAGAGCGAAGAAATGGAAATATAATTATTAATTCCCTCGAAAAGGGATCGAATATCATATTGGCGATACAGGCACAACCTTTTGCCCCTGCAGGTTCTTCTTTTTTTCTTTTCACTTCTTTCACTACTTATAGTATAGTATATACTATAAAAGTTACAGTATAAAATGAGATATTCTACGTATAATCCACTACGTCCGTTAATCCGTTACGTCCGTAGCGCGACGGAGCGTGTTCCGCGAGGCGGCGAACAATCACCACGCTTCATATAACCTGATCGATGACCCACAGACATACAGTGGAAGAAAATCTATATACAAATATATATTAAAGTCTTTATATATTAATAATAATAATAATAATAAAATGCTTTATTAGTAATTAAATGTTACATATACACTCTAAATTAGATGTAATATGGGAAGATAAGACAAGAAATTGGTAGAGGTGAGAGTTGGCAGCCGTACTAGTGAAAACTGTGTCACAGGTGCCAGCATCTTTGCCCCTAAGACACTATTTCCATGACAAACGTGAAAATACGAACTATTATGTTGACTTAAGCAAAAATAAAGCGACTTAACAAAAGGTTATATTTATTATAAAGAGGGAGGAGGATGGAAATAAGATTATAGTGTTTGAGACACTCTATGGCTCAATTATCGAGACATTGCGTGGTGAGTGGCGGAATTCAACGCCGAACTTGGTCTTTTCATCGAAGTATAAGTGAAGATCTACTATATCACAAACCTACACTTGTTTCACATTGCTAAGCTCTAACAAAATATTTCTCTGTACAATTGTATTGTTTACAGAAAACTTTTATAAATACGACATTTTGTAAAAACATGGAAAGTGTATTTTGGTTATATTTTAAAAGTAACAAACAATAAACAGCCTCGACCGATTTTCAGTAAAATATTTAATTCCGTATTCAAGTTCTCTTTTACATTCGATTTTATACAAAATATTTTATGTTGTAAATCGACTTTTGATTGTATCTGTCTGAATATAGAGTATGAATGTCGATCTTTAAAGTAATTAAATTACTATACGTTTTAATAAATTTAGGATAAGTTGTTTAGTTTCATGGGGTTTCCCAATTATAGTAAGGTCGGCGGAGGGAACCTAGTCTTAACTTTAAGACACTCCACTCTCCACGCACCGCCCTATTTAAATAAACTTTTTAATAAGTAGAGTATTAATTTAGAAGTCATTTTCCTTTTTTTTAGCCTCATGCTGTATCTCGCAGATAGCAGCGTGGGCAGAGAGCATCCGAAAATCTAGTGCTAAGACACTATTCTCAGTAACACTTTCGTTGCACACGTTCTGTCGAATTCTGTCAAATGTAGGAAACTCAACGCCCGCCGCAAGTCAAGATTTACGCTATCGTAATACCAAAACCTCTGTTTTGCTCGGCCAATTAACGAGAGTACAGCACAGAGTGTCTTAGCACTACATTTCTTCTCGCTACTATGCTAAACTAGATATTCATAAAGCTAAAAAGAAAATAAAAGGAAAATACATATCCATGTTGTTGATAATACGTTACAAGGACTCTATCTGTTCTCTACGTCGCGTAGTATTGTTTGCTCTACACTGATTTATGTTTGTTTTGCGCGACTCGGGGAACTCCCGAGAATCCTTATTAGGATTTATTTACTGTAATATTTGTATTGCTGTCGCGACAGTACGACAGAAAATACATTCATACATTATGTGAAAATTGCGATGATTTTCTTTATTTATATGAAATATATAAGTGTATTCAAGCATTCACTTCCACATACTTGTATGTAGTTATATAAAATACATATTACAAGCGTGGTACACCACAGAGTGTTTTAACACTAAGCCTTCTCATCGTCAAATCGTCAAAAGTTAAGTGGGAACACTTTACGAGTTAATAATTGAGTAAACAAAAACTGTACTTAAATATCAATCAATAAATATACCCTATTCTTAAAGTGTGGAAAAACATTTTTTTTTAAAACTTTGCATGTTCTATGTGAAAAAAAAGTTACAATGTTTTGTTTTTATTAATTTTAGTTTTTTATATTAAGTTAAGCATTAAGTCAATGAAGCGCCATCTATCTGAACATCCCGAATTCATTATTTCATACATAATATTATAAATATCCGTTGCGCGATCGACGATAAATAAAATAAATAAATGTATTATGTTTTTCTTTTAAAAACGAAAGTACTTAAAACTTAGTTTGTCAATACGAAATTAGCGACATCTATTGAATTTTAGACATAATAATTATGACGACAGGTACATCGTAGTGTCCGACTGACACTACAGCGACATACGAGGGCTAAGTTAGCTGAGTCTGTAATTTTCAATATATATATATAAATATAAAATATCTTTATATTTTTTAGCTTCACACTCTATCCGACTTTCGTTCCTCGCTTTCCGCCGATAGGAGGTACGGCGTGTAGAGGTATAACGTGTGTAACGAAAGTAATTCAGATTAGTAAATTAATAATTTTGAAATTTAAGCGGGCGAAGCCTCAAGCGTGAAGCTAATAATAAATAAAACTATAGTAAGTAATATGTATATTATTTATTTAAACAATACTCAACGGCTTAGATGGTACTAACTCACTAGGAATGTAACTTTCCGTTTCATATGTAACAAATACGAACAAAAATAAATAATTAATAGAAGAAAAACAACGCATTATTTATAAATGCTTACAAACAATGTAAAAATGAGAAAAAAATGTTCTTATTTAATTCAAGACAATTCCTTTTGAGTGGCGGAAGTTAAAAAAATTGATTAAAATAATTTTAATATGTTAATTCCCCTGCACGGAGATCGAACCCACAACTGCACAATGGCCTGCAATTTTTAACATATTATTTATATATTTGAGTACAATTTTGATATATAAAGAAAAAACGTTTGAAGAAATGGCACTGCCGAAGACTAGTTATAAAAAAAATTATATCACAAAATTAATTTCAGAATAAAACAACTTTAATCCTTATAATAATATTATATAAATATACATAAATGAAATAAAACAATTTTTACAATAAATTTTTAAATTATGATAAAATTATAAAGTTTCAATTATGATATAATATATCGTCACTTTGGTGGTAAAGGGTAAAATAATATAATTTCGAGTTTATAATTTCTAGACTTATATTATTTTGGTTAACTATTCAATCCTTCCATTTCTTTACAAAAAATCGATATTAATATCGATGCTCACATCGAGGAAAGGAAAACATCGCTATTTACAAATATCGATGAATATCGCCTTCCCTATTTCACCATCTTTGAGTTAAGTTTCTAATTTAACAGTATGTGCGTTTTTGAGTTTTTGAGTCATTTTATTTTGCAATTAAAATACACCCTTGCATGTCAATCTATTGGTTACAGAATTGATATATATTTAATATATATATATATATATATATATATATAATTAAAATAAAATATTACCTTAAATTACTCCGTTAGAAAACGAAAAATCTCACATGATACAAATTAATTCCTAATTTATTAAAAAAAAAACATGGTATTGCGTACTTATAAATTTAGATCCTGGATATTTGAATGGTAAAATATTTATATAGTATATTCTATAAATAGAAATGGAAAAAAAATATTACTCAATATATTTCATAGAAAAATGCAAAAACATGTTTTTTTTTATTGGCGGTGTCGAACTATTCTTTACAAAATATTTTTTAAAATACAATTAAATCATATATAATATATATTAATAAAATTACATTACATTGAATAATTTTTTTAACTAAAAATTAAATTTGAAAGTCATTAAGTACCGACGCCATGAGACAACTTGTAAATGCATTTAGTATATTTGTACAAAGTTTTTTATTAATTATTATTTTCAAATATGTAATATTTTTAGTATTTAATATAACAGTAGGTTTTTGGATATATGGAAGTTTTTAACGCAATGCAATATATACATGGAGTAAATAGCAATTTTTGATGTTTAAAAAATTACATTTACATTTTAAATATACATTTACTTAAATTATCTCACAAAATCGACACTTCAGAAACAACTAAGTACAATATATTAGAACTTAATGGTATTAAAATTTCCATCTTAAGAATGTTCCTTAGTGAATTTATCGTGGAAAGCTTTAAATATTTCCAACATCTCCTTTAGCAGAGGTATTTGTGGTAAAATTGTGGTTCTGAAGTGGAAAGTGCCTGGGTACTGTCCGAAACCACTGCCGGGGACTATGCAGATACCTGCAACAGAATAATTGATTAATTTTTCTCTTTTTTTGCGGCCGTATGTTCTGCCAATCAATGAAAATTCTCATTGCTTCGAAAATTGGGCGGTTCATGAGGAACGGAGTGTATTAACACTAGATTTCTTCTCCCTACCGGCGGGTACTACCTTCTGCGGGTGTATCCCGCATTTAGCAGGGTAGTGAAACTAAAGATTAAAAATGTACGCAACATTTGTTTTTAAGTAACACGGTATATCCCGCGTATTGCAGGGCAAACAGAGAGAACACACCATTCTAATTTCGAGACAACACATGTTGAGTGGCGAAACTCAGCACCACGGTTTGTATTGTCACCAGAACGAAAAAGATGGAAAAAGCCTATTATTTCTACAGGGATTCGAACTCATAACCGTCATCGGAATCGTAACTCATAATCATATAATCTTACCAGTCTCCTCCAGCAGTCTGAACGCGTAGTACACATCCGGAGGCTGCCCGGCCGCAGCGGCTGCCGATATCGCCTTCTCTGATAACGTTATTTGTGGGAACGCATACATGGCACCCTGTGAACGTACCAACGGTTCATATTAATAATCTATACTTATATTACAGAGGTGATGAGTGTTGGTAGGAGTAAGTTCGCTATACTACTCACTGCCCTAAAAATTCGATTTGTCATGGAATGCTGTATAGGCCATTTACCTTGGTCATATAGAATACTGTATATGTCATTCCATACTAAAATGTTTGTTATTTTCATTTTACAACGGCTAATATAAATGACAAATCAATCATTGTTAATTAAATGTTTCTACATATAGAAGTTCGTCTAAATAAATACAATTCTAAAACTTCAAACAACGTAACAAATTACTTTTACTAATTCGCTTTACCGTGGCAATAATGGCAGAAAATTGTTTTTGTTCTAATTTTTTTTTGTTCTCAAAATCTTTTTACATAATTTTTAAATGAATTTGTTTGCTTGAAACACGCTAATGACACGCTAATAAAACAGTGACTTTATTTTGTATTGGATAGGCTATACCATATAGCCCATATAGGCGAAACTGCAAGTAAAAACTATTTTTATATATCGTCGACTTAAATTGTAAACCTGCTAACATCCTATTAAGAAAATGCATATATATTGCATGCTTTAAGCATAAAAATAAAAGCAGAAAAATGTTGAGGATATAGAGAACATGAAACAAAAAAAGGTCGGACTCTTTTGAAAGTGTAATTACTATCAAAAAGTATATAAAATCTACATAACGAAAAAAAAAACAAATTTAATATATTTAAACCTGTATAAAAGCATACACACCTGTACAACATTACACTTGAACCCTTGCATCTGGTTGAAGGTCTCCACTATCATCGCGGCGCGCTGCGCTAACGAGTCTAACACCGCTTTCTTTTCTCCCGCCCAACGCTCGTATGAAGGTTCCCCGGAAGACGGGGGCTTGGCCTGGGGACAAAGAAAAAGACAAACTAGAAAACCAATTGACACGTACAATACCCGTTGACGTAGTAACGTGTATGTCACTTTATATTGCAAAATATGAAAATTAAATTCACAATTTACTGTGACAATCATACACTAATAAAATCTAACTGTGAAAGCGACGGATGTGGGTTTGATTCCTATTTGAAGGAACTAATTATTTTGATTTCCTGATTCAATTGCGGCGTTGAATCCTGCAATGTCTCTAAAATTAATTGAATAATGGAGAATAGAATTTCGACAGTAACCGCTATATGCGGGATACAGCATAAAGCTATAAAGAGATACTCACCACACAATCAACAGCGGCCTGTCCCAGCACAGAGGGACACAACATGGCGGAAATACACTTGTACAGGTTCTGCTGAACTCCTGGCTCCAAGTTGAGCAGTTCCATCCACCCACCGCGGAGACCACATTCGCCCATGTAACCCTTGGACACCGTCATGAAGGAGGCCAGCTCGATTTTGTCGTAAGGGGCTCCTAGTTCTACGAGGACCTATGAAAATAAGAAGAGGTTATTTGTTGTCAATGACAGTTGAGATAACAGGCTATAAAACAATAACAGTTTGTTCATTTAAATAATAAAGTATATAACATACTCATTTAAATAATAGCAGAATGCTTCTAGCATTGCAGCCAAATTCTATAAAAGTAAATCTTAAAATAAAAAAAATCAACGATTTAGACTTTAGCGAGTGGGTCATTAAATCGATTGACTTTACATAGAACTTAGCACTGTAAAAGAAAAGAAAATAACGTTTCATAACGTTAACTTGCACCTCATAATTATATTACGAAGGTAAACCTGTATCTTCTGTATACAATAAGAATTATAGAAGGCCAAGAACAGATATTTGTGGAACCCTCTACTCTAAAAAGAAATTCTGAATATTTTATATTATAATTAGGTACAATTCACCTTCAGGTATTCTCTAATTTAGGTTAACACCTTTGATGGCATTTTACATCTTAAATCATTGCAACGTGATAAAAAAGGGGGCATCACTCGCCATTTTATATTACGTTTTCAATATTTATACTAAAAAAAAAAGTCTCATTCATTACCTAAATGAATGAGACATCTATAAATATAAAATAATTTCTATCATAAAACACTACGAAAGCAAACTACAATATTAAATCAAAATTACCTTCTTAAAGGAGAAGAATTTGCTACCAGCAGCATATATATTATCCTGGTAGACCTCGTCAGCAAATATGAATAGATTATGTTTGTGCGCGAATTTGATTACAGCTTCGATATTATCTCGTGTAAGTACCTGAAAAAAAATATGAATGAGATCGAGACATAGTGTTTTGCCACTGTGTTTTCTAGTATGTCGTATTTATTAAATAACAAAATGGTGACGACACTTTTTTTTGGCTTCATAATGTATCCCGCACATAGCAGGGTAGGCAGAGGGAACCTAGTGTTAAGACACTCAGTTCCCTGAAATATACTTCCGTTCCCCACTTTTCACTGAATTCTGGAGACATTTGCAGAGCAAAGAAATGAAAATATTAACAAAGAAATGAAAATATTAAATATTTTATCAGGTGGGCATCGAACCCACAAAGGTTGCGGGTTCGATCCCCACGTAGACACGCTTGTGCCCCAACGGCACGCATGGCCTCATCTGCTCAACTCTATTATTTATAGCAAGTATTTAAATAAGCAATTACTATTCTAAATCACAAATACCTGTCCAGTAGGATTGCCAGGGTTGATGACCACTAACGCTCTAGGGTTACAATGTTTCTGCGCCTCCTTCAGACTTCTCTCCAATTCCTCAGTACTGAGACCCCAGTTGGAGCTCTCGTCGAGGTAGTAGCCTACTTGTTCTAGACCGTACTCAGCCAACGAGGCCGAATACAATGGGTATTGAGGTATGGGTATCATAATACCTAAAAAAAATTATAATTTTGATAAATCAGGGAATTTAACATGGTAAAATTGGTAAGAGTATTCTAAATTATGAAGTACTAACTGCGGCTTCCTCCTCAATCAATTAGTCTTAGTTAATTTTATAATAATATAATAAACACAACTCAAAATAAATGCTGCAATGTAGGCATAGGAAACCTGGAAACCTAGTATTCACACACTGTTCCCATTAAGACCTGTCCCCACTTTGAGTCTGCTTCTGAATACACTGCCTGTTGAATGGCAGAAGTTAGTGGCGCAGTTTGCCTTGTTATCGTTGATTAAAAATATTAAATAAGTCATGCCGCCGACTGGTAATCGAACCCACAGCCGTCGTATCTACTATCGCACGCTAGTGCCCCTGCGCCATGACGGCTTTAACAATCATGTTATTAATTAATATAATATATTAATCAAAGAATATAATAATCACAATTGAGACAGTATAATGCGAATATATTTCTCTTGGGGATATAATATAGCACAAGAGAAATATATAACGAGTACATTACACTAATAAAAAAAGAATCTCAAAATCGGTTGGCGCGACATTGAGTTATTCGTCTATTTGTCGCGCACATACCTAATGCAAATTTAAGACTTGATTTGATTTTCTCATAGATACCATTGTCAGACATGGACCAAAAAAAAAGCTACTCGGAAAGCTTCACCTTTCAAATAAAAAAGAAATTATCAAAATCGGTTCACCCAGTCAAAAGTTATGAGGTAACAAACATAAAAAAAAGTACAGTCAAATTGATAACCTCCTTTTCTTACAGAAGTCGGTTAAAAATAAATTAAAATAAACTGACGGTCTCCAGGCTTAAAATAATATTTAAAAAACATATAAGTATAACAACATAAGTTTCTGCAACAGTTGTAATAATAAAAAAGGATATAAAAAAGGAGATTATAACGATTGACGAACAAAATAAACAAAATAAGCGTGAAAATCAATATAATAAAAATATACATTACTATTACTTTATTATATTATCTGATAAGCGAATGCTTATCATTAAGGGTTTTTCTATATTACTGTAAAAAAACAAATGAGTCTAAACGTTCTAAACAAAATACATGTTTGTATTATTTTTATTTAATTACTAAATTAGTAATAAATAAAACAAATCTATATAAAAATTATAAAAATGAAGAGTTTATTAGGTTGTAAACGCTAATCTCAGGAACTGCTTTCGACCAGGGAGGGTAAAGCCATTGGGTAAAAGCTAGAATTCTTATAAAAATATATCTTAAACCTACTTCTTTCAATAGTAAACAACGCTACAAAATATTCCAAATACGTCACCTAATATCATAGCTGTTAATGAGAAAACCCAATATGAGGTAACATATTGTATAGATAACACTAACTACTACTGATAAGGGATTATGAACTCTATTTATAAAGAATTAAGATATCGCTAATGTTTGTGATAATTGACTGTTTTATATAGTACATCATAGGAGAATTTTTGTATTGATAAACAAATTGAATTTAATATGCGAAATATGTAAATTGAGACCATCTTGGTGCACGGGTGCGATTGCAAAGGCGACGGGTTGTGGGTTCGACTCGCACTCTAGGTAATTAAATATATAATATTTTCATTTCTTCACTTTGGTGATGAGGCCTCGAGGCCCAACGCCTCAATGCCTCCAGAATTCGGTAGAAAGTGTAGGAATAGGGAGGGCAGGGTGGTGGCCTGTGCTCACCCCTGTATTAATTATTCTTAATAAAAAAATAACAAAGAAAAAGGAAAAAGACAGGCATATACCTGGCAGTTTAAAGCTAAAGTCTGGGCACCTCTTGGAAAATGATGGCAGATCTCAAAGCTGGACCTATCTATACCTAACTTATTTAGAAGATGTCATGAAATTTGAATTTGAACCCACAATGATCAGCGTAGAGTAAGATTTAACTGTCGTTATTATTTATGCCTAAGAAAATAAGTTCAAAAAAATATTAAGTTGTCTTTGCACAGCACTTTATTTATTTCAAAATGGCATTAAAGTTAAATATAAATAAAGAGAAGGGAGTGTCCGTTCTCTATATTTTGAACTCTATAAAAAAAATGAAATCTATCGATTTATCAACTCTTACGATTGCAATAATGGTGTAATAACTATTGACCACTTATCGGATAGTTACCGAGTAGATAACTGCAAGATAAGCTTATCATATCTACAATCTGATATCTCATAATGTGTTTCCATATAAATAACATATGCAATCATTTTCATGAGATTGCTGAAATGAGTCTTTGATAACTTTTTTAGTTAAGTATTTCCTCTCAATGTCATATTTATGATATCTATAAAGTTAGTTACTTATAAATAAAAAATAACTTTCGTATTTGAATATAAGAGGATTTGAAGTTGTGTTCTTTGAAACTTATACAAAAAAATAATTAAAATTTGTGTTTATTAATATTCCATGAGAATAAAGATAGTAAAAATTAAAATTATTGCATATTTTCAGTTTATGTTACGTCAGTAACAATATATTTGCGGGTACCTAATAATAAGCATAAGCATCATTTATATCTAAACTCTTTATGTGTCTACCCTACATAAAAAAGAAAAGAAAAGAAAAAAAACACAAGAAAGTCAAACTTCCAAAGAAACTCACCAGATTTCTTTCCACCCAAATCTTTGCAGAACAACTGCAAACAATTTTTAATAGCGGTAGAGGCGCCCGACGACAAACAGATATTCTCCCACTTGGATGGGTGTCCATCTCTCCGCTCTATGTACTCGGCGACGTGACGACGAATTAGTTCTATACCGTGGGACGCAGTGTAGGAACCAACGGATTGACCTCTGTTGATTGTAACAGTTATTAATTTCTTTATCACAAGTATTTTGACTTTGACTTTACATTATTTACGCGGCTTCGTCCGCCTGAATTATAATGACTTATTTGTTAATCTGAATTACGTTCATTTTTTAAAGTTATTTTAATTTTAAGGCGTATCTGTACATTGAAAACTAAAATTTCAGCCAATTCAATAAAAGTTATTTTGTCAAAGAAAATACTTTATACTGATAAGTTTTTTTTATTTATGAACCGATTGAAATAAAACAAACACTAAAAATTAAGGAAAGTTTGTCAAAATGGATTAATGCAATTCAATTCAATACAAAAGTGATGTTACCCGCAGCCTCCAAGGATATCTTTAGCTCTTTGTTTAACATCCTTTGGGAATTCTCCTTTTTCTATTAGATCTGGATATGATATGCACGCTAGCACCTATAAAGTATAATATTTCGTATTAATATAAATAATAAAAATTTATTATTTATTCAAATAAGTTATTGTAAGCACTTTTAAAAAAGTCAATTAAGATAAACTATCGGTAGTGTCAGGTACTATCAGTAGTCCGGTCAAAAATTCAAATTAAGCTACGTAATTGTAGCGTTAAACACTATATCCAACTATTAATAAACAGTTCAATGTGGAGTTCAACGACCCACTCTGTTGAACCAAATGGGAAAAAAAATTATGTACATTACTTAAAATACAAACATTTTGCTGATTTATATGCGAATATTAAGACACTTGTGTAAACAAATGTACTATTATAAAGGAAAGACGATCAGAAATTTCATATTATTCCTTTTATAAACTCTCTATATTTTCTTTTTGTAGAAAAAAAAAATTATGTTGACTTTTTATCGCAGCTTTTTCGGAATGGTAGGGTAAATAGGTTCTTGGTTTAAGATACTTCGTTCCCCACTTTCCACCCAAATTCCGGGGCATTACGATTTAGCGGAACTCAACCCCACACTATATTTTGACATACAATATATAAATAAATAATAAATAAACTTACTTGTCTAATAAATGTGATAGGGGACTGTCCCATGGCGTGAGCATCGCCTATGTTGGCCCTTATCACCCTTTTGAAGGGTTTCTTTGCTCCCTGAAACAAGAAAGAAAATTTTGATTTTTAAGAAAGATTTTATTTCGGTGTTTTTAAAAAGGTTTCGTGGAAAATGGTACTTAATTCAATCAGACTGGAGAAATTACAAAAAAACTTTAAAATCTATAACTATTAACTGTAAAACTTTAAATTTTTCTCAACTAAATTATTTTTTTTTAGCGTCACGCATTTATCGCAGAATTCTGGAGGCATTGGGTGTTCAGTAAGAATTCAACGCATATCGACACCAGGAACCACCAAGAAAATGGAAACATTAAATATTTGATTTCCTGGAGCAGGTATCGAACCAACAACCTATCGCATTTACAGTCACACTTTGTGCCACTGTCTACGAATGATCTCATTTTCCTTAAGGATAATTAAAAAAAAAATCTTATCATATTAAAAGTCATTAGATAGATAGATAGATAGATATACATCTATCTATATATAAGTAACAGTGGTGTCAGTAAAATTGCTCCGTCATATGATCGCTGCACAATGTCACACTGAGTAATAACTCAATTGAATGATAACCACAGGATATGACTACAGAATATACATATAGTTGGTAGATATTAAAGAAAGTATTTTTTTTCTCCAATTCTCTTTCTCAATAGTGCTTACTTATAAAAAAATGTGAAACCTAGTGATAAATCATCCCGTTCGTATTACACTTCTTGTTGAAAAGGGAACTAAGATACTGTTTCGTGTTGAGTAGCGAAACACAACGCCGCATTTTGTCTTACCCGGTTGAAAAATGAAGTAGTTATCGGGATCATGAACTTTGGTACCTACCTATACACTACTATGCCATCTTAAATACAAGTTTAAGGAATTGGATCCTAGTAAATATGCAAAACTTAACAACCTAGTGTTAAGACACTCCATTCCCATTATATCCGGCGAAAAGTGGGTAACAGAAGTGCCGTCGTATTCTGATAGTGTGGTGTGATCATTGCATGATGAGTGGCGGAACTGAAAGCCACGCTTTGCCTCAGTACCAGGGCGAGGATATGAAAACATTAAATATTTCATTTCCTCGTGTGGGAATGGAACCCACAACCCATTGCGTTTACAGTCGCCCGGTAGTGCTCCTGCGCAACGACTGGCCTCAACTTAGTATGTATAAGTAATATTCAAATGCAAATCACATTGCCAACGGCCTTCTACTAATGGTCGACAATTTTAAAATCGATCATGTTCCTTGCGGTAAGCACGTAATATAAGCCTGTTTTATTATGTTTTTAATTAATGCTACATACATTGTATGTAAAAAGTTATTTTTTAACTATGTAAAGTGCAAAAAATATTTATATTAAAGTTCTTATTACGCGTACTCTAAAAAATTGTAATAATGAGACACACAAATTCTTGAATTCTAGCGAAATTAATAAACATGATTTTAATAATTTTATTAATAAATTAATAATGGAACTGTAGTACGTCTGGCCGTAATCGGGACACGCGTAGGGATCGAACACCATCACGCGGGGTTTATATTCGTTTTCTAGCTTTAGTAACCAGTGCGCCATTGAACCAAAAGTGGAGAACGAAGTGTCTTAACAATAGGTTACCGCCTTTCTATTGCCTATCTGCCACTAGGATACATCAAGAAGATAAAAAACATTATATAGTTTGTTTAACAAGTTATTATTGACTCAAAACCGGTTTATTCATACTAAAATGTATATATGTTGCTACCTTTAACTAACGCGCTAACATGATACTTGCAACTGATAAGGAACTGTTATCAATTCATACATCAAGGTGGAACAAACGAGATTATTGTGGTTCAAAAGTAAAGATTTTTCTTAACACCTCCATCCTAGTTTACTGGAAGTCATTTTATGTCCTTTAATTTTAAAGACTTCGTTTCTATATGTAGCTTTTGAGATAATTAAATATGTATAGTAGACAAAGCCTGCCCTATATTTTAAAGGCATATCGAATTTTGTGGCGCTGGGGTCTTAAGCGCCGCGTATTTTTCTTCCTAGACTGGAAATATTTCTCCAATAAATACAATATCAATCAAAACCTCAGCATTTCCCTAGACATGTAAAATTTTTAATAATATTTATAGGTAGGTAGTAGGTATATTATATTTTTCCTACACCTTCCGCCAAAGCCTACCCTGTTCTGCAGAGACACTCTGGTGTCTAGACACTCAGTTATCCGTTTTTCCCCCAAATTTGAAACATTGTTTTAAGAATGGCGTTGCCCAAACTTATCTTACCATAGAGCGAAGGCAAAGTTTACTAACTCCGCCAAAATAGGCTAGGAATCGAACTCACAACCGTCACGTTAAAGTCAGACATTGTCGTACCTTATAAATGTACCTTTATTTGTTATATACAAACACCACATTAAAACTACTGCCTAAATTAAGAACATTGTTTAACGGCACACTTGTATTGTTTACAAAGATTATTTTATTTTTTTCTTACGCGGCCTTGTACTCTAAGCTAACGAGTTGTTAGTAAAATCACGATCTGTTAACAAACACTCGAACACAGATATAACTAGATATTGCTAGTCGGCTTATCTTTAAATTATATTTTTATTGCTTACATTCAAGTGGCATAATTTGAAAAATGGTTAAAACCTAATATAATATAAAAGATATTACAAGAATTAACTATTCATAACAAGAAATAAGGTAAATAAGAGGAAAATTTATAATAAGTTTTAAGTCACAATCAGTTTTGCATTGTTTAATAATAATTAGTCTTAATAATTTTATAATGAAATAATAAACACAATACAAGATTCTGTTTTTTAGCTCCTCGCTGAATCCCGCACATAGCAGGATAGACGGAGGGAATCTGGGAACCTAGTGTCTTCCGTTCTCCACTTTTCACCAAATTCTTTCCGAAAGTATAAAGAACATAGTGCTAAAACACTTCGATTTCTATTTAACAATTTCAAAACAATGCGTATGCGTAAAATGCCACCCTATTCGCTTTTTGCTTACGAAAATTGGGCGGAATGTGGGGAACGGAACATTGTTAAAATAAGTTGCCTCTGCCAATCCTGCCATATGCGGGAACGCTCCATAATACCCCCAAACGGGTTCGAACCCTCAACTAAATCGCCTAAGCAAAGAGCTTACTATGCCACTACAGCGTCATTACATAGAAACTTCTATAATACCATAATAGATTTTATTCTTGTATAATTCAAGTCATATTAGCAAAGGAGTTACTGAATTGGTACCCACATATTGTTATTTATATGGCCGATAATAAAACATTGGACTAGAGCCAAGCAGGTAAAATCAATAGCGTTACTACGCTACTATAGCGACAAATAGCAAAATATTTGAAATTTCTCGCATAAACAATTAAATGATAAAAGATTTTTTTATACTTTCTTTTATTTAGCGAGTGAAATACACTATTTTGACGCAATTATGAAGTCTAAGATTGCAGGTGACGGTTGTCAATTCAAATCAGGCATGCAAATTATTATATTAATTATTATAGGCACATAAAGGTGTATAAAGTATATGTGTTCTCTCCCTACTAATATATATGTTGATTTTGCCATTTAACGATATAGTATCTCAATGATAGATGTAGAAACATTTGTCTATTTTTCTCTACTCTCTGCATAATAAAATAAATGAGAAACTTCAATTAAATGTTTAAATGGGTAAATACGAAAATAACATTATAAAATTAGTCCAAATATAACGCTACACTAAATTTAAACGAGGATGACTAACATATATGAGAATTTACTTCCCTTTTGCCCTACATTATATTACGTTAAGTGTACACATTGGTAAAATCGTGAAAGTTTCATTTAAACTAATTCATTTTAGTACCTATAGTAGGCAATAGGTTCCATCTGGAACCTAGTGTTACTAAAACTAGTTTGCCACTTTCCGCTCAATTTTCAAGACACTGGTGAATAGCGGAATTTAACGCCCCGCTTTGTCTTGTAACCAGACAGAGCAAGGAATAGAAAACAATCCAATACCCAAGTGAAAAACGAACCCACAACCGTGGGTAAACACGCTAAACCACGAGGGTCTCGAAATAATTCATCATATTGAAATATTATGAAAATGATAATCAATCACAATATGACTAAACAGCTGTCAACAGAGTGGAAGATATTAATAGAAGTCATTGGAAAACTAGATTTCCATACAATGCTCAAGGTCATGGCAAAGGTTGTATGCTAAAATGAATATTTCATATCTTTGAAATATTGAACTTATGTTAATATTTATACTAACTCTAAACTGAGGCTTGTTAGTTTAAATGCTCTAATCTCAGGAACTTCTAGTTTGAGTTTAAAAAATGTTAAAACGGCAAAGAACAGCGTTGAGTTCCGCCACTCAACACGCAATGCCTCCAAAATTCGGTGGAAAGTAGGGAACGTAGTGTCTTAACACTAGGTTCCCTCTGCCTACCCTGCTGTGTGCGGGATACAGCGTGAAGCTTAATTTTTAAATATAGATGAAACAAATTTGTAATCTGATTTAGATGCAAAAAAACTGATAAAAAAAATTGGCTAAACTCCATCATTCTAAAGTATTTACACTATACACTATATAATATAATGTGACAATCCATTCATACAGACTATAGATAAGTATTTGCAGTTTAAAGTTTATTTCCAATAAGAATCTATTATTGGACATAGTGTCATGTCCAGTTGGAATGTATTCAGCAGATGCAAGTGTTAATTTGCAACTAACTGACATTATGAATCAAGAATAGTAATACAATAAATTAAAATATAAAAAATATAAAATATATACAGGTTGTAAAGAAATCGGTGGGGACAGACTTTACTTGAACAAACTAAGATAAGATTTTTTTAAGGTCACACTGTATCCCGCACACAGCAGGATAGGCTAGTGTTAATACACTCTGTTCCACATTTTCTGTCAAATTATGGAGGCATTGTGTGATGAGGTGGCGGAATTCAACGCCGCGCTTTGCCTCAACACCAAAGCGAAGTAAATAGTAATAATAAATATATTCATTCTCCTGAGTGGGAATCGAACCCACAACCTGTCGTGTCTACAGTTACACCTTGTGCCTCTGCACCACAACTGGCCTCTCTATATGAATTCAGTATTATATTAAGTCATTCATTATAGCTTATGCAATTCTAGAAAGTATGTTAATATTATATTAGTAAGAAGTATTTTAAATTTCAAAGTTACTCAAGCAAAAAAAAGATATTTTACTAAACATCAATGGCAATATTTTAATCACATTTTTTTAACTTACAATAGAGTTTAACAACTACCATTATTACAATTTTTATAATTCGAAGGCCACCATTGTGTACCAGCAGTCTGACCATAAATGCCTGTTGCATTCAAGTTTATTCATCACTTGAGGGAATTAATTATTTTCATTCTAGGAACGAGACAAAGAGCTGTATTGAGTTTCATCACTCAACTCACTCACTATCTCTTAAATTGAGAAATATATTATAATGATTACAATAGGCTATTTGATTGCATACACATATATTGAACAGACATATTTATAGCTTCATCTATCAATTGATTGGGAGATTAAAGCCATAGTAAGTAATATAACATTGCAATTGCAACGCAACCTGTCTGTTTATATAATGGAATATAATATTATTTATACAGTCTACTAGACAATCCATGGGACTAGTTTATACTTGCAACTTCATCAGTGTGGTCAAATGAAAATAAATATTTGTCTTGTATGACGCAATCTAAATACAGGATGTAAAGACCATGAGTACAGTGGGTCAATTTGAGACAATTAACATATATTTTTTTTAGCTTTATATTGAATCGGCAAATGAGTGTAGTAGGCATAGGCATATCTCAGACTGTCTAAAAATTGGGAGTAAAATGGACATTGATCAATGAATGAATTATTGAAATTCAAATTTGAGTAGTTAATTAGAAAAGTGAATACAATAATTTAATCTAAAATTCTAATAATCTTTACAGGTAGCTTAAAAGCCTGTTTAAAATATGTATATTGTTTCATAACAAAAAGTGAAGATATGATGCAATAAAATTTTAGATAAGAACTAATGCAATGTTGTAATAAGTACTGTTGTAATAATAATGTGAATGATGACATTAGAATTGACATTAGAAATATATTAAAAAATAAAACATGAAAACACAGAATTCATATACATTTATATAAATGTAATAATTTTTAGTTAAAGTTCTTATAAGAAGTACATATATGCTAATAAACTATTTAACTGTGCAAATTAGATTATTATATTCACAAACTACAAGTCCAAGGACAAGCTAGTAAAAAAGGAAGTACACAATAACTTTAAAATTAATTACTTCTACTCCAACTCTATTAAAATAAACGACCATAAATATACTATAAATTTTAGAATATCCTGAATGACCTTGAAGTCCTAAACTTTCAATTATATTTAGAAAGTACTAACATATTGCCAAATAAGCTTTAATAAGTGGGTAACTGGATCAAACAATTATGCTTTTACTTTTAATTAATTAATATAAATTATAAACTAATTAATATAAATATTATTTAAAATCTTACCTTTTCTAACTCCTTTTCGATTTCGGCGGCGCGAATAACCAAAGGTCCTCGTACTGCATATTCAAGTTTTAAAATATTAGGGTTAATATTATCTATCGTAACAGCTTTGGAAGCCATCGTTCGCGAGCTATTAAATATCTTTTGCGGCAATAACACTGGTTCAACGGCCACTCTGCGACTGGCGGCGGCGCACCTTATCATCAGCTTCGATGACATTTTCTGTAATCAGTGACACTACTTTAAATACGTCACTTTACACAAAATTACACGAAATATACATCACAATTCACATAATAATGATAGGCTTTTTTTATTTTATATAACACAGTTCAAGCTCTATATTTAATGTAAGAGCAGGATAACACTTCGCTTACCTCGTTGGTTATGTATCGTATTTACAATCGATAGGTTCGTTCAACAATTAGATTTTAATAACTGATTATTGATACTGTAGTCGCTTGATTAATGTAAATGAGCGGTGACCTACAGTAAGGTTATCTAAGAATTGTGCAAATTACGTAAATAATGCATGTAAATATTAATTTAATAAATTCAAAATGACACTAGCAGTTATACTTTATGTATACATGTTTAGTTGCATATGCATTTTATTATATAAATTAAAATTATACACTAATCTACACAAAGTTCCTACTGACTTTAAAATACTTATATATAAGAATTAGGTATTTGGCTGTATTTATTTATAGTTTTTTGACTTTTGGCATTTTATTTTTTTATTGTGTAATGGCAACATCTTGATTGTAATGTCATTTGCATACTTAAGTATATTGGGTACAGATAAGAAATATCTTTATTGAGAAAAGCCATAAACAATAAAAATCTATTTGTCATTAATTCACGTATTTGAAAGATATACTCAGTTTCATAAAAATAGAGAAATGGGTTTGTTATAATTATCGTTCTCCAAAAATGTGACGTTTTTTACATAAATTAACTTAACTAGGGAAAAGAAAAATTGACGTATCTAACCCATTAGAGTCTTATGATTAGACTTACATAACTTGAGTAAAATATTTAAAAATTAATAACTTTGAAAGTTACTAATAAAAATAATATTTTTATTGAAGGATCTTATAATCTACAATATTATCTTATCAAAACTTATGTAATGGTCAATACACCGACCCCACGACGACGATAATGATTGTGATATTTGTTCAAATTAATATAGGCTGAGCACTGTCAGATAATTAATTTTTATTATAGCTTCACGCTGGGATATGGCACAGCAAAGTAAGCAGATAAAAGAGTAAATGTTCCAGTTAAGATATTATGTTTTGAGTGGCGGAACTCAACGCCGCGCTATGCCACCCACTATAGGATAGAAATATTAATTTAATATCCTATAGTGGGTTTTGAACCCACAATCTGTGGCGTTTATATTGGTTTACTTGTGAGTTGTGCCCCTGCGCCACAATTGCCCTCACAATTAAATAACAATAATCTTTATTCTCTAAATATTTTGTGGTTATTATTAAATTCTAACTGTAATGGTTTTGTTTTAAAGAGATTATTGAATGATTAGTTAGTTTAACTTTTGTGCATTTTTGTATTTTATTAATATACTTACTTAAAACAAATAAAGCAGACAATATTCAACAAAACAGAATGAAGTAAATAATTATTTTGGTTGTATCCTTTATTTTTATTGCATGATATGCAGGGAGAGCCTTGTGTAGCATAGCTCTACTAGACTACAGATATTATTATTATTATTTAGGTAAATAAAATATTAGTACTTACTATTACCAATTCTAAATCTTGTAATCCAACTTATTGCAAAATACACGACACAAATAATATTTGATTAGTAACAAACTTAATCAGTGGAGAACTGAAATTAACTAATACATAATATTACATTCGTCTAAAGATAACATGTTATCTCAGTTTGATGTATGACTGTATAGTGTTAGCTCGTGCTCTCATTGCATAAACATCTTTTGTAATATTTGTGCTATTTTGTAAGCGAAATTAACCTACATATTTTATATTGTATAATATTTTTGCATAAATGGAGATTTGTATCATACTGTTTGAGCATTAGTCATATGGTTCTGATAAAAAAAAACGTGGCGATCGAATTGAAAAACGAATTCGCGCCAAAACTGCGAAATTTGATGTTTCAAAACTTTTGTTTGTATATATTAATGTCTCAAGGTTCTACTTTATTTGTTTAACGTTATGAATATATTACACTACGGTAAGTAACTCTATTATTTTGAACCTATCTTAAAGAATTTCGTTCGTTAGCTCAAAACGGGACATTGAAAATTTCAAGAAGCGAAACCCACTCGGTTTTTTTATCTTTAATTTTTCTCGACTTGTGATAGTGCTTCCGTTGTTATTTTATGTAAACTTGACACTAATAAATAATTAAATACTTCCGTTTTTTTATAAAATTATTTAAACATTAAAAATGTTTCGAGCAAACAAATTTAGGTACATGTCATTCTGAAGAAACGGGACATTTGTACGTCCCGGTGTCCTAAAACATGCCACCGGGACACAAGCGATAAATGGGGCAGTCCCGTTCAAATCGGGATATCTAGGCACGTTAGTTATGCCATACGTTATAACTAGTAATAATCAGTAGAAACAAAAAATAGATGTGATATAAAAACAACTAAGTAGGTATTAAAATAAGCAGTCATACATATATTCCATAATTAATTTATTTTTACACAATATTCTCGACTAATGTCAAACAACTAATAATAATAATCCCGATACAAAAATATTTCCTCTCCTTATTTATTATATTGACAGATTTATACTTTTTACAATAATTGTATATTTAACTCCATCTAGTGTGCCTCTGGTCAATATGCAATTATATTATAAAAAAAAAGTTGTGATGTTATTTATATGTATACAACTTCTAGATACAATCGTTATTAGTTGGCCCATTTAAAAACATTAAATTTAACAAAATCCACACACTACCTATGCTTCTCTTTGAGAAACAACAAATCTAAATACTATATACATTTTAAATAGGACAACTAATGACAAAGTCAGACAAACATTGTAAATTATATAAAAGCAAATATAACAATTTCATTTTTTTTAACAATTTTTTCTATTTTTCTTTTTTGTATAATTAAACGGCAGTTTTTTTTAAAAATGCTACAGTCATATGACCAATAAATACCGAAATGAGAACGAAAATATTATAATTAAATGTTAAAATTATTAATTTTCACTAAATTGATCTAATTGCTTTATTTGCTTCAATATGATTCGTTTGTTTTCAATCAATGTTCATCACAAACGGGAACGCACATATTTACAGTGGACAAAGGACTTTATAACAAAAATTGACGATACTTTAACATTAAACAACAGTTATCTCACACATTTATGGCAAATCGTCAAATACCACAATGAAATAATATTTTTTTACCATTTAATAGACAAAATAATATAAAACACGAAATATATTTTTTAGCTATATTTTACATAGTCTTATAACGAAATAAATAAATTATTTTCTAAATAGTTACGTCGCTATTGTCAAATAAACTTACAACGATAGGCAGAACGGCCGGTGGTCGTCGCCTTCCTACTTTACTGTATGACATAATATGTACTAAATGATCTCTTTACACTCGCTTCAGCTTAGAACTACGAACGGCCCGGACTTGGTCCAACCCGAATAGTCCTAAACTGAGCGAGACTCATTATATAATAATATATATTTATTATAGTGTCCTCACAATATACATACATCTAGATGATATCACGTGATGATATGAATTCGACGAAGAAAAATACTGACGCATAAGTACGGCCGGAGTTAGTTGAAAATAAAAAAAGTAAAAATAAAATATCAATAAAATAAAATATAAAACAAATAACAGTGATATAGGTTAACGAGTAGTAAAATATATAAGTAAATACAGAGAAAGTAGACAACATTGCGTAGTACAAGTGTTGCCAGCTGAAAAAAATTGTAGATAAATAACAGTCCGTTATTAAAAATATATAATTCGATAATAAAAATGTGAAATAAAGTATAAGAACATTGTAATTAACATGGAACAAACTAGCTAGAATAACATCATTTGGTTTAACAATATACATAAATTAACATTGTTAGTTCCATTACATCTTTGCTCCGTCACTAACTTTTTGTCGACTCCAGTCACCCAACATGGCGACTGTAAACATTATAATATATTCAAAAATAAATTCAATAGTTCATTATCGTCACTAAACAATAATAGGATAGTATTTTCTGGAATGTGACAGAACAGTATAAAACATTTTAACAAGTGACGAATATTGGGCGGTTGCTATCCTCGCACACTAAATAGTGCGGGTAGATGAAAATATCAATAGCGTTTAACAAATAATTGTAATGGTTAAACGTCGTCACCAAACTATATAAGTAGAAACCGTCTTAGTAAGTCCGGTCGGGCGCGCGCAGCGCTAGCAGTCGCGGTCCTCGCGAACGAGCTGCTGCGTGTCGACGCCGGTGTCGGCGGCGGGGTCGAGTGCACGCGCGCGCTTGTTGCCGCGCCCCTCGCGCGTCTCAGTCGACGACGGCGATATCACCGCCGACACCACCTTGTCTTTTATGTCTTCTGGCACCTCGTAGATACCGGCTGTGGAGTTACAAATATTAATATAAGTAAATTTTTTAATAATCCTAATTGAGCTTACAAGACATTGTGCTGCTGGTGCTGCCGCATCAGCATCTACATGAAAGCGGCTTTGTTCTCCACAGTCCAATATCAAAACGTCACCAGTCGGACACGGTTGATGACAATAATATCTAAAAAAAAATCCAAAGAAATATGACACTCACGCAAAGGCGGTTCAGGTTCCCCAGCTGCTGTGGCTCTCGTAACAGCTTCGTACATAGGGTTGCTAAAATCACGACCTTTTCTCGCTGGTTCGTCTAGTGCATATACATCGGCACCGGCCGGCCCCGTGCTGGGCGTGCTGAGCCCCGTACCGAACTCCACGTTGGAGCCCGCACGGAACGATACGCTCTGCGATGACGCGAGGCTACCGAGCCCTCCGCCTTTACCGCTGTAATAAATAGGGGGTTACACAAATTGAAATTCGTAAAATTATATTACTATTTTACATAATAAATAACACAAAAATAAGGACATAAAATATGAAAAATATAAGAAAAAGAAGTAAAAACAAAAAAAATAAAATAAGTAAACCTTACTGACTGACTGACTGACTAATTAGAAACATATTTTTTTATAACCATTTCAAGTAAAAAAAATAATACGTACATAATACAAAAACAAAAGTTTGAGGACCATGCTTCTTAAATGAATTCAAGATTAAGTAAAAAAAAAATACAGTCGAAATGATAACCTCCTTTTCTTACAGAAGTCGGTTTTTTTTAACCGTCTAACAACTTTTTAACCGTTTAACACACTACATCTTCATCTGCATAGCCTGACTAAAGATAAAGAATAGTAAGAAATAGTAACTAAGTAAGTGATGTGGACACTCACAAGGGCCTTTTCCGTATGACGAACCAGGCCGCGGCGGCGGCGGCGGCCAGCACTAGCACCAGCAGCACGGGCACGAGCACAGCGCCGGCGGTGGGACCGCGCGTGGCGGCGGCGGCCTCCGCGCAGAAGGGCGGCAGCAGCGGCGCCAGGCACGCGCACGTGAGTTCGCCCGCGTCGTCCTCGCTGCAGGTGCCGCCGTTGCGGCAGGGGCACACGCGCGGCAGAGGGCGCGGCGGTTCGGCGGCGGCGTCGCAGGCGGGCGCGTGCGCTGCGCGCTTGGGCGGCGGCAGCAGGTCGGGGCAGGCGCAGCGGCGGCCGGCGGGCACGGCCAGGCACAGGTGCGAGCAGGGAGCACTCGCGCAGCCGCTGCGCGCGTCCAGAGACGTGTTATAGCGTGCCGGGTGGTACACTGTGGACATATATTAATTAATAAATTTACGACAGTGAAGAAAAAAATATAATAAATAAAAGCACGCGCTGTCTCTCTTTTTTCCCATACTTTATCAGTATACCCGATAGAATATAATAAAACATAATATTTCTCGTTTTTCGATTGAACACAATCTGATAAAGGCGAAATAAATATGCATTAATATATAACAAATTAAATAAAGCAATTAAAATTCTAAAGCCAACCTTTCACAGCTGATGGATTGACTAGATCCTTGGATATGACAAATGGCACTCCTCTTCCGAATTTATCTTGGCGCACCAGCTCCCCGGTATCCCGTGTCATCCAGTACAATGACGATTCGAATACATCTAAGGATATAGGATGTTTTAAGCTTTCTCCTTTCAAAATTACTCTACGGTTTGTTCCGTCTTGTTTCATCATTTCTATCGTGTTCAATTTCGTATCAGCCCAGTATATGGTATGATCCATGGCATGATCGATGGCTAGGCCAGTGGGATGGCGAATATTCTCAGTGATGATAGGCCGTCTCTTCGAGCCATCCATCCAGGCTGTTTCAATTTTCGGCGCCGATCCTGCATCAGTCCAGTACATTTTGCCAAATTGTGGGTCGAGGACTAATGAGGTAGGGCTTTCAATACCAGCTGACACTAACGCACGTCGGTATCGCCCATCAGTTCTTGCTACCATAACACGACCCCTAGGCTTCGATCCAGTTCTGTCAGTTTCAGTCCAGTATAAGTTTTCCCCAATATAATCCACTGCGAGTGCTGTCGGTTTAGAATTTCCTTTCATGTTCAAATCTTGTGCGTATCCATTTTTAACTTCGCCGTTAAGAGCATTGATCATATATGAACGTTTTATTGTTTTGTCGTAGCTGTCCGCCCAGAATATCATTTCTTGCTTGGGGTCGTAATCAATAGCTTCTATTCTCTTTTCTGACGTAATGACGTCGAATTGTTCATTTTTATCTTGTACGAATGCTCGTATTTCAGGTCCATTAGCATATATTAACACTACTTCATCTTTGACAGCCTTGCATATACCGGACAGGGAGTCGGCCAACCTGAAAATATTTTTTGATTAGATTTCAAATATTTTGTATTTTTTCTGTTGTTACAACAATGGATACACAGTGCCATTTATATGGTAGTTATCGAAATATAGTATTAAAACAGTGATATACTAACTTGAAACCTTCACGACAGCTACAACTATAGCTGCCATTAAGGTTAGTGCAGAGGTGTGAGCAGTGGTGAGCGCCGGTCGCACACTCGTCTACGTCGGAGCAGCGCTTGCTGTCTGCGCGCGATATAATCCAGCCCTGGAAGCACGTGCAGATGTATCCACCAGAACCCGCAATACCCGCAGCACCTCCAGCAGGTAACGTCAAATTTGTACAGAAGTGTTCACAGCCGCCTGAAAAAGAAATAGTAAGATGTAATTTTTTACTATCATGTTGTTGTATGCCGCATATAGTAGGGTAGGGTCCGCTTCCCACAGACCACCCAATTTTGACATTGCTTAGTGAGTTGAGAAGTTTTATTTTTATTTTTTATTGTATTTTTTTGTCAAAGGCAAAAATAAACTTCTTGAAATTAAAATTGTCTATTCCTCTTATTTAATTATATTTAAAAAAAGAACTTAAATTACCTTTATCAACCGGCGAACATGTATGTGTGTGATGACATCCTAATTCATCAGATCCATCTCCACAGTCATCTGCCAAGTCACAAAGTTGTGTTCGTGACACGCAATTTCGGTTGGCGCATTGGAACTGAGTGAGCGGATCACAAGGACGCGCGCGCGATGCACAGAGTGTCATATTATTCTCATCTGAACCGTCACCACAATTGTCTATACCATCACATACTTGATACCTACAGAAAATGGAATGATAATATAGTAAATAGTAATTCATAGAAGAATAATTGCAACACTAAGACATATTTATCAAATAAATCTTACCTAGGCACGCAACGGTGATTGTCACAATGGAAGCGTCGAAGGGTATCGCAATTAAAATCGGTGCAAATTGAAGGAGCTTCGTCGGACCCGTCGCCGCAGTCATCTGTTCCATCACAAAGGTCCGATTGTGACACGCACAATTTATTTGCACATTGGAATCTATGAAAAAACATTTTTATTAATTAATTACTACAGCTGAGATTTGTCTGAATAAAGTACAATTTAAGGTAATACTTTTAATTATGAATGATATAAATTACCTGCTCTCTGGACAATATCTGCCACCAGGGAATCGTGGCGGACATCCAACTTCATCAGATAAGTCTCTACAGTCTCTGTCCCCATCGCATCTGAAGTAAGCTGCAATGCAGTGACCCGATTCACATTGGAATGTTCCATTTTTACATTGGAATCCACCACAATCCATTTCGTCGGTATTGTCTCCGCAGTCATCTTCATGGTCACAACGCCATCTTGAGGAGATACATTTTCCATTACCACATTTAAATTCTGATTCTGAGCATTCTCTGTATTTATGTTGACAAACAGATTCCGCTTCATCACTTCCATCACCACAATCATCAGTAAAATCACAAAGCCATTGTTTAGGAATGCAACGTTTATTTTGGCACGTAAAATCTGTCTCGCTATTACAAGATGGGCAATTTTCAGGTAATTCATCTGATCCATCTCTGCAATCATCTTTACCATCACAAAATAGCCACTTTGGTATGCATCTGTAATTCGACTGACCCGGACATCTTCTCCACCCATTGGTGCAGTTTTTCTGTCTACACATATAAGCTGGTTCATCTGAATCGTCACCACAATCATTGTCGAAGTCACACATCCATAACTTGGGTATACAACGTCCATTTTTACAAGCGAATTCGGTGTCCGCATTACATGGACGATTATGACACATCGCAGGATCTTCATCACTATTATCTTTACAATCAGTGTCACCGTCACACTTCCAACTATCCAATATACATCTGCCACTTGACTTGCATTTAAATTCCAGTAGAGGACATTCGTGGGCACATTGTGCTTCGTCACTGCCATCCCCACAGTCATCTGTTCCATCACAAATAGTTGCAGCAGGAGTACAATTTGTATTCTTACATTGGAATGAGCCTGCCCTACAGTGACGAACCGGACAAGTGTCAGGTTCATCAGAGCCATCTTTACAATCCTTTTCTCCGTCACATTTCCAGAACCACGGTATGCACTTTTCGTCGTGTCCATTACATCTGTGTTGACCATCGGTACAATTGGCAATGCACGTTTTCATATCTCGAGCTAAGTAAAATTGATTAGGACACGCGCATTTGTATGTTGTGGCACCTTCTTCACCGTAACCCTCTATGTTAAGATAGCTAGATTCATGCGGCGGTGCAATAAGACATAAGTGCGAACATCCTCCATTATTTTCCCCGCAAGGGTTATTGTAAGGCAACTGTCGCAGAGGATGAACGACATGAATATCATATGGACGATGTGTTGTATTTCTAAGCAGAGTTAAGTTTTCACCCGAGTGTTTATTAGCTTTACTTATGGCCTTTAAGTTCCAGTCTGTCCAATATATTTCATCATCAAATAGACTTAATGCAAAGACGTGAGGAACTTTACTACCGGATAATACAATATGTCTATGTCTACCTTCTAAATCAGCAGAGCCAATGTAATCTAAGTGAGCATCAGCCCAATAAATCCTATCTGTAAAGTAATCGATCGTTAAAGCATTAGGCCATGCAATATCGTCTTCCCAGTTTAGAATTGCTGTAAAGTTAGAACCGTCCATGCCTACTTTTCCAATATAGGCCTGAAGGTGCCAGGAAGTATAATAAAGATATCCTGTACCAGGGTGAACTACAATTGCTCTTGGGTCTGCAATGCCGGTTTTAAGAGTTTTTCTTCTAGTTCCATCTAATTCAGCTACGTCTAAATTCTTTGAATGTCTATCTAGCCAGTATATTTTTCGGCCAATCCAGTCAATTGCAATACCTTCCAAGCCGTGAGAATCGTGTCGAATTACTACATCCTTTGATGGGCTGGGATTCGAATAATCTGATCTATATATCGTTTTTGCAGATACATCCGCAAAGTACATATAGGTTTCTTTGACATCAAAGTCTATGGCAACTACGTTCATGAGATCTTGATGCACTAAATTATAAAGGGATGCATCCGTAGACATATTCCTTACATAATATTTATTAGTAAATATAATCCATGCTGTTGTATTGTCTTTTCTTTTACATGTATGCTCATCAGCTTCTCTTTCATAATATTGTTCATTACACTTACAATAGTAAGAGCCTGGAGTATTTGAACAGTATTGTGAGCAGACGCCTGGAGTTTCTACACATTCATCTATATCCGCGCAAGCTTTGCCGTCACTTAAAAGTTTGTATCCTTGATTACAATCACAATAATATCCTGTTAATGTGTCAACACATTTATGACCGCATTGATTTATCTCTAATTTGGCACATTCATCAACGTTGCAATGAGCAGGTTCATCAGAATCATCAGTACAATCAGAAACCTTATTACAAACAAGCCTATTGTCAATACATTGATCGTTATTACATTTAAATTGTCCTGTTGGACATGTTTTATTACCTTTTACGCAGTCTACTTCATCGGAATGATCACCACAATCGTCCTCTCCATCACATCTAAAATGGTTTCTGATACATTTAAAGTTCTGGCATCTGAATTCTTGATCAGTACATTGTTTGTATTGCGTATTGCATTGTTTCCCTTCATCTGATCCATCTCCACAGTCATTATCATGATCACAGACCCATCCTTCATTTATACAGCGTCCATTGTTACATTGGAATTGGTCTTCAGAGCATGGAGTTGGAGTAGAGCAGTGATGGATAGTAGAATTTTCATCAGCACCATCTATACAGTCAGGATCTCCATCACACAGCCATTTTTTAGGAATACATTGAGCTCTTCCCCAGAATTTATTCTCTTCACATGTATATTCGGTTTCAGCATCACACTTTCTTTCATTACACTGGTGTCTATTATCCTCGTCACTATTATCCAAACAATCGTTATCGCCGTCGCAAATATAAATTCTAGGAATACAATTTCCATTATCACAAGTAAATAGATCGCCAAAGCAAGTTCTACCTTCAGAGCGACAATATTCTGGAGGCTCATCCGCGCCATCACCGCAGTCATCGTCCCCATCACAATACCATGTAGCCGGAATACACCTATGGTTGGGGCACCGGAAGCTATTCTGTGGACAAGTTCGTTGTGCGCAATGTAATGGATCTTCATCAGAATTGTCACCACAATCATTGTCACCATCACAAAGCCAATAGGGCTCAACACAAATATTGGTTTTTTCACACTTGAGATGGTTTGCTGGGCAAGTTGTATTTCTAGGACACATTTCGTGAGTTTCATCAGAAGTGATATTGTCCTTGCAATCGTTAATACCATTACAAACTTGTGTTTTGGGTATGCATCGTGAATTTAGGCAAGTAAATTCACCTTCTGCGCATGGTGGATACACACAACCTTCTTCATCAGATCCATCTTTACAATCATTTTCGTGGTCACACTTCCATGATTTAAAAATGCAACGACCATTATTACAACGGAACTCATTAGGCGAGCATGAGTGATACGCACAGTAATTTTTATCTTCATCAGAATTATCACCACAATCATCATCTCCGTCGCAAGACCACATTCTACTTATACATTTTCCATTAGCGCAGAAGAATTTGCTAGCGTCACAGGTAATGTTTTTAGCGACACACATTCTACCTTCATTGACTAGCTTAGTATTATCATCACACTTGCATTCAACTGAATTATTAGGTGCTGGATGACAGCTTTGCGCACAACCACCATTATTGATTTTACATAAATTCTTTTGACATTTTTGCCTGTTTGTACTGTAAATATGGATGTCTCGAGGAGAATCTTCTAATCGTTTAACCATTTCTATCATATTTGCACCAGTGTGTTTTTCGGCTCTATAAACACCTCGTAACTGTAGGTCAGTCCAGTAAATGTAATTTCCAAAGACAGTTATAGCAAACGGATAAATTGTTGCAGAAATTAAAACTTCTCGATCCGTTCCATCTAACTTGGAGCGTTCAATTTTTTCTCTGACAGCATCAGTCCAATATAACATATTTTCATCAAAATCAATAGTAAGTCCACTAGGCTGCGACAAGTCCTTATCGATGACAGCCTTTTTAAGAGAACCAGCCATAGTAGTTCTGTAAATTTTACCAGATGTACCAAACCTACCCCAGTCGGTGTAATAAAGTGTACCGTTACATGGATCTACTACTATAGCTCTAGGACGCTCTACTCTAGCAATCATAACGAGCTCTGTGCCGTCCAGATTCATTGCGTAAATTGAATTATTAGAACTATCAGTCCAGTAAACTTTCTTTTGAGTCCAATCGTAAGAAATTCCCTCAGGATTGATATTCTTGTTGATAATATTTTGAATTCCAGCTGCATCTGGATTATTTGCGGACATCCAAGCAATCCGCGCCCAAGGTCTTATTTGCGTGAAGAATAATTTGTTATCTGCGTAATCGAATTCAACACCAACAACATTCGTGAGATTACCGATAGGCTTGAAAGGCACCCCGGTAGATTTTGGATCTAAGTTAACTGCACGAATTTCAGTCCTGGTTGTGAATACTAAATATTCATCAACTACATCGCATTTTTTCGGATTGCTTGCTGATATTTGTCCTGTTGCACATTCGCAACGATGAGTGTAACCTTTATTGGCTTCTGGAGGATAACTAAAACATAACTGATCACATCCACCATTTCCAAGCTTTCTACAAGGATTATTTTCGTCTGTAGGTTGATTGTTAATGTCAAATATAACGATATCTCTTAATTTTGGTAGGTTTGTTCGTACTTTTTCCGGCATCGACATGTTACCAGGCAATTTTGATGCTTTATATATTGTTTGCAAGTTCCTGTCTACCCAATAAACACTGCTAGTGTGTATAGCAATTCCCATTGGGTTTGGTAAATTAGATCTAATTAATTGTCTGTTACCTCCATTGTAAGATATTTTTTGTATTTGATCCAGTTTTGAGTCGACCCAGTATACATCATGTGTCAACATGTCGATAGTTAAATCTTTCGGATTTGATATTCCAGAACTAACAACAGTTTGCCAGTTGCTGCCATCAAGGTAAGCTTTACCAATACGCGGATATTGACCATAATCTATCCAATAAAGCAATCTTTTGATAGGGTTGACCGCTAGTTCCCTAGGCGCATCCATTGTAGTCTTCACTAAAACTTTCCTGTTGGAACCGTCAAGCCAAGACATTTCGACATAATTTTCGTGTGGGAATACATTAGTAAAGTACAAATTACCAGCAACCCAATCCACTGCTAATCCTCTTATACCATTGCTACCAATACCGTCTTTGACAACATGTTGTAGTTCAGAGCCATTCGGTCGTATACGGAAAATGCCATTATATTGACCTCTGTTGAATTCGACCCAGTATATATAATTGTCAGCAAAATTAACATCTACGTGTAGTATGTGGTGTCCTTGTCCAGTAACTGGAACCATAGCTTCAGCGCTAGAATCAAGACTGTAACCTCTTATTAAATCTAATTGTGACACAACAGCAAATGTTTTATATGGAATGCAATTAACTTCATTCTCTTTTCTATAACCAACGGAGCATGCGCAAACTCTTGAACCACCTTCACTAGGAATACAAACTTGTTCACAGCCACCGTTATTTAGAGAACATGGATGATGCATCATTTTTCTTTTTTGGTATATTGTTAACGACTTCAAGTCACTTTCGTTGTCTAATATGACCTTGATATTATCCCCATTTGGTAAATCTGCTTTGAATATTTTTTCGTGTCTTGTGTCAAGTACATAAAGTCTTGAATCGAGTACTGCGATAACTTTAGGGTATGAAATGGCATTAGCCTCCGTTAAAATAGTTTTCCTATCATTTCCTTCCGTGTTGACACTGTTGATACTAGCGGGATACTGAGTGCTAAAGTATACAATTTTCTTTTCTATATCAATAGTAATGGCTTCAGGTCGTTCAATCGTGTCTACAAGGATCACAGGATTACTTCCATCCATATTTACTTTACCAATTTTTGCTGGTACACCAAAACCTCCATCATCTGACCAGTAAATTTTCCTGAAAATTATAAGATTAATATTTAGAAAATTCTTCTGTTATTTCTTTTAAATACATAAACATTTACATAACAGTAAATCTCACATTGATTTTATTCATCAACGCTATTGAAATACGTACCCTTCAGTGGGATCCAAACATATTCCTTTAGGTTTAGCGATTGAAGTTCTACTTCCATCGTTTGCAAACACAATAGTTCTATATTTAACTTTGCCATCGACTCTCACCAACTCTATGTTACTAGCAGCTTTGTTTGCCATAAATAAGTTACGTCCAAGCCAGTCAAATGCAATAGCGGAGGGAGACCCAACGATGCCAGTATCTTGTCCCAAAAACTCAACTTTATTACCACCGCCATAAGGCATACTGTATATTGTGCAGTTCTCATCTTCTTCACTGTCACCAGATATAGACTGTAGCCAGTACAGCATATGACCTTGACGATCATAGTCTAGTTGTACTCCACCTAATGCAAAATATAGAAAATAAAATTATATCAAATTGAAAGGTAAAGTATATGAAATTGTGAATGAATCTTTATGATTATAAAATATATATTAATAATAAATATATATTAAAATATATATAATGAATTGAATACCTTGAATACCAACTACTGGTGGTAACTGTCCTGCTCTACCAGAACCATCTGTTGACAAGTCAATTATTTGTGATCCCTTAAGTACCATCAGATATGCATTTTCCTCTGAAAACATATAACCATTATTAAGAATAATAATTAGTTAGATGTAAATATAAAATAAGAAAGAATAACAACAAGATAAAATACAAATAGTGTAGACGTTACCTTCCACACATTTTCCATCTGGCAACAGTTTATATCCTGGCTTACACATACAAGTATATCCTACTGTACTATTGGGACTTAGTAAGCAGAGATGTTGACATGATTCCGGTTTGCAAGGCGACGGGTACTGCGGTTGTAAGGAAGGATGATGAACGTGGATAGATAACGGCTGAGATATCAAATGAGACACAACAGTTTGATTTGTGCCTCTAAACTTATGCGCCGACAGTACTCTATTCAACTGACGGTCAGTCCAGTATAATGTATCTTCGAATAGAGTTAGCGAATGAGGATGTAAGAGATAATGGCTTCCGGCCAGTACTTGTTGCCGCCCTGTACCGTCATAGTAGCAAAAATCAATGAAATCTAATTTGGAATCTGCAAAATATACTCTTTGTGTGGCGGTATCCAACGTCAGGCCATTTGGCCAGTATATCTTTGTGGTAATGATCGCCATACGTAGGGTGCCGTCCATACCAACTCTTTCGATACGAGGGTTTTCTCCCCAGTCGGTCCAAAATAGCCACCTGGCATTGGGTGCGGGGTCCAAACACATGCCTCTGGGTTGTGTGATGTTTCCGCTCAGTAAAGCTGTTCTAGCCGTGCCATCTTCTTTTGCTACTTCAATAGTATTCAATTTACTGTCAAGCCAGTATATGTTTCCACCAATCCAATCATAAGCCAGTCCTTCAACTAAGTCTAGACCAGTGGTAATTATAACTTGCGGTTCCGTGCCACGATCTAACCGAGATATTTTCTTTAATTTCATATCTGACCAGAAAATAGTTCCAGTGTGCATATTAGATGCTGTCGCCACAACATTTTCGACGTTTATAGGGACCCTCTCGAGTCCTTGTTCGTTGAGGTCAGCTACCAAGATAGAATGTCTGTTGGAAATTATAAGGAATGCACTAGAGTGATTGTTAGCTTTGCACGTATGATTGTCAGATCTCAGCTGGTAACCTTCAATACAGCTGCAGAAATAAGATTTTTTGGTATTAGTACATTGCTGCGAACAAAGTCCGGGAGGGTTGCATTCATCGATGTCTTTACATGTGAAACCGTCCGCCTCAAGTTCTTCCCCGTCTGGGCAAAGACATAAGGGTCCGTCCGGTGTTTGCTTGCAATCGTTTGAACAGAGACTCGAGGTGTGTTCACATGTTGCGAAATCACAGCCCGGACCTATAAGAAAAATTGATGATTTTAATGCATTTATTCTGTGTTTTACTTTTACGGACTTACTGCATTCGTGCTTATTTTTATTAAATTTTATTATAAGAGCTTATTTTTTTCAATATTTTCGTAATGTACTTAAAGTTTTAATGATATACCTACTTAGACGTTTGTGGAAAGATTAGAAGAGCCTTTTCTCAATGAGCTTACAATTATATTTACTATTGTATTTAATTAGGGAATCCGTCGCGTTTAGGAAAGTTAGTTTTAAAGTGAGTTTAAGTTGCTCTAATTGTTCATACGAAACTAAGCCAACTAGTATAGGTTTATTCATATCACTTAACTAGATTTCAATTTTAGCCTCGTCTTCTAGGTGAAATATATTATAAGCCTTTCTGAATAAATTACTACACAAAAAAGAATGATTGTGTCAGCAGTTCTTAAGATTAGTCCGTTCAACTTAACAAACTTCATAATATTAATACAGATTAAAATTATGACTCAAACGAGCAACTAACCTTCATCAGCACTATTAGGGCAATCAAATTTGCCGTCACAGACTTGCGTGAGGTTAACGCAGCGTCCCGTGACACCAGGGCACGGCCACTGCGCGTGTGGGCAGCGGAAGGCGGGTGGCGTACAGGCGTGGCGCGCGCCCTCGTCGGAGCCGTCGCCGCAGTCGTCGCGGCCGTCGCACACGGCGGCGCGGAACACGCAGCGCGCGTTGTCGCAGCGGAAGTGTCCTGCGCCGCACGTCGCAGCGCCGCACGACGCCGGCTCGTCCGACAGGTCTTCGCAGTCTGGTGTGCCTGTAGACAGGAATCATACACTTGTAATTTATAAAAGACTAAATAATCAATTTTGTTCAAAAGTAACATTCACAATGTATCCTGATTACAAAAGAGAGTTAGTTAGACAGAAAGAATGTAGTACTTAAACACTTTGTTCTTCACTTCCTGTTTGAATACGAAATCTACCGTTCTAAAATCTAGTAGGTTAAAAGTTTTGATTTATCGCCATATTAACACTAGACGTACAATGTTAAGTGTAAACATAGCAGTGAGCACAAGTATAAAATTAATTGAACTAACCTAAATACTTAATTAACTAAAATAAGAATTCTAATTATAAAAAAAGAAAAAAAAACTCACCATCACAATACCAAGTACGAGGTATACATAATCCTGAGGACACGCACTGGAACTGTCTCTCAGCAGCGCATTGATGCGGCGCTAGTGACGGGCAACCCGCTTCATCTGATCCATCATTACAATCGGGAATGCCATCACATTTATAAGCTTCCTGAAAATCACACAGTACAATATAAAATGATTTTTTTTAGTTAAGGCTTATTTTTCTTTAATTTATACCAGTGTAGGTGAGCCTAGAGCGGTGCGGAGCGGCGGAGCTCACACGGTGAGCAAGGTAGAGGGACCCTAGTGTTAAGCCACTCCATACCCTAAAAAACGCAAAAATATTTTATTTTTTTAAGAATTACTACAATAATTGTTTACCTGGACACATTGCTTCAGATCAGCACATTTAAACTGTGAGGCGAGGCAAGAAACGGGCGGACAATCTGCCTCATCTTGTTTATCAAAGCAATCGTCATCTCCATCGCACACCCACGATGCTGGAATACAGTGACCAGTGCGTGGACACGTAAACTGTGAAAAATCAACAATAGCATGTGTTTAACAACACTTCAGTAAGTATAGATAGATATTTATTCCTTATATGCGTTCCCAAATCCTAAAAATAACAAATCTTTTTTGTTGTCTGTCTTAGTTATAACTAATTTATCACATTTGGCCAAATATGATATTTATATTCTTATGAATATTAAAATTAACATTAAATCTTAGTATTTTCTCAATGACATAACATTGATTGATAACTTAGTATTTATCAAACCTATTATAATAAGATTATTATAAAAGGTCCATTGGTAGCAGCAGAAGGTCATTGCAAACTACCAAAAAAAAAAAATGTACATTAAAATAACACACCTGGAAATAAGCACAAGTCTTATTAGCACAATGCGGGCCTTCATCAGAACTATCACCGCAGTCATTCTCAGAGTCACATTTCCAGGTGTTAGGCACACACCGGCCGTTAGCGCACTGGAACTGTGAAGAACTGCAGGTGACGTTAACGCAACCGTTCTCGTCGGAGTAGTCGCCGCAATCGTTCTCGGAGTCACATTTGAATGTGGCGGGTATGCAACGCCCTGATTTGCACATGAACTCGGATGCGTTGCATGTTGTTTCTGGAAAATTTATATGTATATTCAAATAGATGAAAAAAAGATTTACGCTATTTCTTGCATATATTTTTCTTGCATTTGATGCATGTCTTTGCTTTGTATTAAGTTCGGGTATTTTCGTAATATAAATTAAAATACTAATTATAAGTCTAACAATAAACCTATGTATAATCTTTGCCGGTAAGATAACCAGTTGTGACACAGAGCCACAAAAAAAGTAAACGCAACAGGCTTTGGGTTCGATTCCCATTTGAGGAAAGAAATATTGAATAATTTAATTTTTCTCTTTGGTAACGAAAAGTTTGTGAAGAACGAGAAGAAGTGAAGAAGAAGGTAAGGTCCGCCACTCAACACAATGCAATAGGTTATCAGGTTTCCTCTGCCTACTCTACTATGTGGGGATAGTGCGTGAAGTTAGAAAAAACTTACCGGTACAATTCTGTTCTTCATCACTATTGTCCAGGCAATCATCGTCGCCATCACAGACCCAGCTCTTTGGAATACATCTTTGGTTGTTGCATGTAAAGTCCCACGTATTGGGGCAGGCTTGCACTGGTGGTTCAGAACTCGGATCTGCCATACAGCTAGTCCCATCTGTTGCTAACTTTTCACCGTACGGACATCCACACCTAACCGTTAGCAACTCTGTATTATTCCTTGGAACGGCGAAGCAGAACTTCTGACAATTGCCATTATTTCTAGCACAAGGTTGCATTGGATCTATTTTCTGTATTGCTTCGCTGTATACTTTTACACCATAGAGCCTATTTGTTTGTGGTTCTCTCACCATAATATCTTCCTGTTCGCCAGTCAATTTGTGCAAACGAACTATAGCATCTAGTCTCCAGTCCGTAATGTATATGAAATCTTTGTAAATAACTATTGAGAAAGGATGTCTTATCAATCTTGAATTTACTGTCTTGACATCTGTACCATCTAAGTTGGCATGTTGTACGTGGTCTAATAAAGCGTCGCACCAATAAACTCTGTTAGCATCGAAATCTATAGACAGTCCGTTAGGCCACCCGAGGGTAACGTTTTCAAATACCAATAAACCTGTACCGTCTGTGTTCGCCCTACTTATGTTAGCAGGGCGATCCCATTCCGAGAAGAAAATATATCCTTTGTTTGGATGAACGACAATCGCTCTCGGCCGCTTTAAATCTTTCAATAAAGTTCTTTTATGTGCAACATTTCTAGTGGACAGCACATTTAATGTTCCTTTTCTGGAATCAATATAATACAAGTTTTTTGAGGCCCAGTCTACCGCTAAGCCTTCTACTCCTTCATTTTGTGACGCTAAAAGAATTTCCCTTGTAGTTCCATTTCTATGTATTCTATAAATAACATCTTGTAGTACATCAGAATAGTAAATATGTTCATCTCTGGCATCAAAATCTAAGCCTACAAATCTCGCTCTCTTAGACACAACAGGTAAAATGGCGTCACTAAAGCCTTCGATAACTGGATCTATTACTTTACCTTTAATAAATCTTTGCTGTGAGTACATAAGAAATTCATTGACGATAACGCAGTTTCTTAAATCAGTTTCTAACTTGTATCCGATGTTACACGCGCATCTATAACCAAGTCCACCATTTTGAAGAGCTGTGACTATACACATTTGGGAGCAACCGCCGTTGTTATTACCGCACGGATTATTCACGGAGGTCTGTTTCAGAGAATGTACAACGGTTATTGCTTTAGGTTTTCTTATTTCTTTTGTTTTGTATATCGCTTGAATACTTGCCGAGCCTTCATATTTATTTACTGAGCTTATATCTTGTTTAGCGCTTCCAGTCCAGTATACTCTATCTTCGAACAAGGCTAATCTAGAAGGACTTGGTACCTGCTGTCCCCTTAATACTAAAAATCTATAATTTCCATCGTAGTCAACAGTTTCTATATAGTCTAATAACGAGTCACACCAAAAGATACGTCGGGAGATAGTGTCAACTGCGATACCTGAGGCTTTATAAGTAGCTTCTGATACTATAGATTTAACGTGTGTTCCGTCCATGTTTGCGCGTATAATCTGAAAATAATTACATAAATAACTATTATTTTTGTAATACTTACATTAAAATCCTATAAAACATTTCTTTTATGAATATGCCAACAAAATTATTAATTCAAAAATTTAGTAGTTAATATATAAGTTTAAAGAAAATTAAACTTTTTTTCTCACAGTACTAATTTAAATTTATATGAGTATAAGTAGACACTAAAGGAACTTAAGGTACCTATCACTACTTTAACTTACTATTAGGGAGTAATACCAAAGTGACTTAGATTATTTTTAAAAAATATTTTATTAAGAATTTACACATTAAAATACAAAATATATATTTTAATTATAAATAATGAATAAACATCATGAATAGCCATGAGTAGATAAATACATCAACTGACCTGACTACTATCGGCAACGAACATAAACCCAAGCGTAGGATCCAACGCAATATCGGCAGGATTGGTCAGATTAGATCCAAGAACCACAGCATGCCACCGTCCATCCAACTCAAACACATCTATCTTCTGTCCCACCGCGTCTGCTACGTACAGCTTGTCGCCGACCCAGTCCACGGCAAGCGCGACCGGCGCCCACGATGCTGATGGTACGGTTATATCATTCGTGTATTGAGTTATGCCTGCTGGCGCGTTTAGTGCTTGTGAATGTATCTGAAAGGTAAAAAGAGTTGAGGTTTACTTTATTTATTAAAAATTACAGTATATAGTTAATGTTTGGATAGTGTTTAATCAACATAAATCATCCAACAACATACTTTCTTAGTTTTAACATCCGACCAGAATAGCTGGTTACGTCGGTAATGGTAGTCCAGGCCAGCAGCGGACGAGGCGTTGGCGAGGGGTGCGGGTGCGCGGCCCTGCATGTCCAGGCGGAGTACACTGCGCTCGTGCGCGAGTGCCAACCACGCGCCCGCAGAGCGCGCGGAGCAGCGCCCGCCCGCATTGAGGGTGTAGCCGGGTGCGCATGCGCATGTGTATGCTAGAATCATATATATCATCATATGTTTTGACATGTATGGTTCAAGAACGTGTTATTATTATATCAAACGGATTTGTTACCTGACTTTGAAGTTTTATGCTTAAATTAATAAATTGTTTTTATAAAGTTTGTTTTTATAAAGTATAATGAAATTCATATCAAAGTGTCACAATCTGCCCCTTTTTCTTATAAATTTAACAACTTAACAACATATGAGAGAGAACCAAATTAAGAGAAAGTAGGGTCTTACTACTGAGTTTTCTCTACCTATCCTATTATAAGCAGCGTAAAACTTAATAACTTACATCCAGGTGTATTAATACACAGCTGTGAGCAAGGCCCCCACTCCTTGCACTCGTCGCGGTCGGCGCAGGTGCGGTTGTCGGGCGCGAGCGCTAGGCCTCCGGCGCACGCGCACGCGCCGCCGTTGGGAGACGCCACGCACTTGTACTCGCACTCGAGAGCTGGACAGGATGATGTTGCTGTGAACCAAAACAGACACTTTAAGTTAGTCCAAAATAAATATACAGTTAAAACAAACGACTTTAGCTTTTTACTTATTTCAAATGTTCAGGTACATTTGATAATTTCGGAGGAAAGTGGGGAACAGAAGTGTTTAAATGGGAACGGCGCTCAGCCTACAAAAAGTAAAACAAATACTAAAAGTAAAACAAATACTAACAACAAGCAGTCTCTTCATCAGCGTTATCCTCACAATCCCTCTTGCCATCACACAATTGGGACCGCGATATACACTTATGCAGCCCCCCCGGGCCGCCGCGCGGGCACAGGTATTTGTGGTCGGGGCACGCGATGGCCGTGCAGTTGGCCTCGTCGGAGCCGTCCGCGCAGTCCTTGTAGCCATCACAGTGGTAAGTGGCTGGGATGCATAGCGCGTTGCTGCAGCGGAACTGGCCGACGTGACAAGCCGGGAAACCTGGAAAGTTAAAAATAAAGTCATTTTTGGTTATATAGAAAAGAAATTAAAAAGATTTTTTATAAATTTTAAATTACTATAATTACAATGCTTATTATACCTACTAGAAAAATATTTTATACATAATATATGGTTTTAGAGTCCAAAACAGATAAAATTTTACTAATAGTTCAAAGGTAGTTTGGGCATGTACGAAGAGGCCGATGACAGTGGACGAGGCGAAAGAGATATGCAGCGACCGATTGGCCCTCCGTTCTCTCTGACTATCCCGCTAGGGAAACAGCGTGAAGCTAGTTTAGTTTTTTAGTAGGTTAGTATTACCCTTCCATTAAAATATAAACAAATAAGAGAAAAATAAAATAATTAATTTATATTATTTATTGTACTAAAAATATACCTATATATATCATTGTAATTATAAAATGTGGTGGATCTGACACATGACAGTTTAACAAAGCTTTGGTATAAAGTTTTTAGAGGCCATTGAATTTTATATTCATTTGTAAATAAAATATTTCAATGTAGAAATGTTTCAATTTTGTTTTATATTTTGTTTTCTATATTTACTTTAACAATTTCTTATTTACATTGATCTCGTTTACATTTTCACGAGTCATCTATAGGTATTATAAGTAAGAATAAACAGATAAATCTAGTGTTAAAACTCTATGTTAACCACTTTCCGGTCATTTTTAATACATGGGTGTAAGAATATGGGAACTGGGTGGTCCGTGGCCAGCCCAGAACAGTCTTGTACGCATTTCACAAATTTTACTAAGAAATAATAACACTGTAAATTTTTTAAAAAAATTACACGAACGATGCCATAGTGGCGCACAAGAAATGACTGTAATACGACGGTTGTGGATTCGATTCCCATTCGAGGGAATTGGTTATAATTTCCTAATATTTTAATTTCGTCACTGTGGCACCAAAGCAAAATGCGGCGTTACATTTCGCCATTCAACATTGCAGCCTCGAAACATTCGGCGGAAAGTGGGAAACGGAGTGTCTTAACACTAGGTTCCCTCTGCCTACCCCGAGTCTGTAGTGTAAGCAATAAAAACTTAATGTCTTACTGCAATTAGTCTCATCGCTGTTATCACCACAGTCGTCCTTGTGATCGCACTTGGCGCTCGCGTCGACGCACTTGTCGCCCGCCGCGCACCGGAACTGGTCGAGGCGGCAGGCCAGGCTCTGTCCCGGACAGTCCTGCTCGTCCTTGCCTGTCCTACAGTCTAGGTAACTGGAATTGTAATTTGTTATTGATTAGTATAAATCATGATTAATTGAAGATGAAACTTTGAAGATATATCAATAATACTGGAGAAAATCGTAGCGAGAATTTATTATTTATTGACCACTAGCGAGCCGCTCGCGGCTTCGCCTGCTTGAACTACATAATTATTTCTTTACTCAACTAAATTACTTTCGTGTTCTAATAACATTATCGTTCTAAAGACATTAGCCATCAAAACACCAAAATTTCAGCCAAATCCGTAAAATAATAATATTGTAGTTGACAGGAGCGTGCATAGACAAACAAAATTGATACCCAAATTGTGGATTTTCGAATATATTTCCTATATATAGACAGCAATCAGTTTCAATTTTATAAAATATATTTACCCGTCACATCTCTTCTCTTTCCGTATACAAGGCCCCTGAGAGGACACCTTGCCCGCGCTCGCGCCTTCCATGCCACACTGGAAGTCATCCACTTGGCATTTGCGGTATGCTGGAAATAAACATATAAAATATATTTTATTAAAATTATAAAAAATTAACATATAAAATATATTATATATATTATTTTTTTAACGTCACGATTCATCCCTTACACAGCAAGATAGGCAGAGAGAACCTAGTGTTAAGACACTCCATTTTCTGCAAATTCTGGAGGCAGTTTTTACTCTGCTGTGTGCGGGGTACAGCGTGAGCTTGATTTTAAGTTAAAAACTATTATTTCTTTACTTCTACAATTAGAAATAAAACTACAATACGTTATTAAAACTGTTCGAAGAATAAAAATGGTCAAATTATAATTTATCAAGTTCGCCAAACTAGATGCAAAAGAGTTAGTTTTAACGTCGAGTTCGAGACGAGGTCGGGTCGGGAAAGAGACGTGGCCATTAGATAATACGATTTTCATACAAAGTTATGTAAAACGTTCAATAGCCTTTGATGGCTCTAGCTTTTAGTTCACTGAAAAGTTTTTTTATTACACTTTTAATATATCCTCCTTTGGAAATAGTTTCAACCATTTTTTTTTCAATTTACCGCGCTAGTTACAGGTATTTTTAAAAAGATATCGTATAACTTTGGAGATATTGATAAAACATTGTTTTTTTAATTTTCTTTTTCTTTTCAGGTTTACGCTGTATCCCGCGCATAGCAGGGTAGGTAGAGGATATCTGAGAACTAGTGTTAAGACACTCCATTCCTATTAAGATATCCCCCCACTTTTCACCGAATGCCGACATTATTACATTCTTGAATATTTCTACCAAAAAAATTAAATTAAATTCAATGCTATCCACCATGTTCCCCACTTTCCGCCGAATTTTCCGAGGCATTGCGTGCCGAGTGGCCGGACTAAGCGCCGAGCTTTCGTTTAGTGCCAAATGAAGAAATTAAAATATTAAGAAATAATAACTAATTCCCTCGAGTGGGGGTCGAATCCACAACCATTGCGTCACAGTCAAACCCTTGTGCACCTGCGCTACCCTTTTACTTCTAGCACATTCGTCAAATATTTGCAAACATACTAAATATTCTTCAAACATTGATTTTAGTCGTGCGCGGATTTATGGCGTAAATAAGTAAAGCCCGGTTGATCCCGAGTTAATCTTGATGTAGTAGTTTACTAATAATATTAGAATGAGTTTGTTTTACATATTATATTTTAGTGGTAGTTTAGTGGGTTTATAATAATAGTCAATTGTTACTGAATGAAGTGTTTTCCTTTCCTTGTTCTGGTGAAATGACAAAGCGAAAAGTAAAAGCAATTCAATTTAACATTTATAGCAGCTTCCCACAAAACTAGTGTTAAGATATTATATTATTTGTAATTTTTTTTCTAAATATCCACATAAGTATCTATTAAGTAGCACTGTAGTAACGAGGCAAAACAAGGCGTTGAGTTTCGCCACTCAACTCGCAATATCTCCAGAATTCGGCGGAATTGTTTTAATGAGAGCGGAGTGTGTTAACACTAGGTTTCCCGGTTCCCTCTGCATACCCTGCTATATGCAAGATACAGAGTATAAATAGAAAAAAGTGTTAAATATTATCGATTTTTCTCGATTATTTCATTATCTTGGTGTTACTGGTATGGGAAGGAACCAGGATTGTCTGAACACACTCTACGGTCACAGTTCATTTCCGTATCACAGTTACGTTGTATTACCCAACGGGTCACCGAGGCGTGAGGTTTCCGCGCCACTGACGACCGATGTAATGTCATATAATATATGTGAGTGTGTTGATACTGAATGAGAATATAATAACTCTCTGCATTTTCCATGAATCATTGTTTTTATTAACTACACGCTATATCCTATCCGATTGTTAAGACTCTCCGTTCTCCACTTTCCATTGAATTATGGAAGTATTATGAGTTGAATGGCGGAGCTCAACGCCGCGCTTTACTTCGTTACTGGAGCAAGACTGGCTTCAATATAAACGCTTAGTTAAGCGAAAATCAAAGTTCTAAAGTTCGATCGCTCAAATTGACGCGACGTCAGACATTGTGAACTTTCTAGTTTCTATATCCAAGTTCTATGTAACTTCTCGACTTTATGTTGCAGAGTTACCTATAAAGAAGGAAAGTGCATTTAGCAAGCACTTATGGATTTACGTAGGGGAGTCGTTGTTGGTATTTCAAACTACCTCTTCTTAATAAATAATGATATTACGTGTTGGATTCGAATCCACAACCGTCATGAGTAGGCCAAGCCCATATATATTTTTTATTTTTTCTAAATATGTTAGACGTTTAATTCATTTTATTACTTATAATTATATCTATTCCTATTAATAGCTAAGGCGCTACTTAATTTTTTTTAATCCACGTAAAATAATTACAAAAGCCTATAAAATTTACGAATTTTTACTAATATTGTAGAACACCTCTAATCTCAGGAACTTCTTTCTTGAAGTAAATTGTAAAATTCACTATGTATAATAGTGTCATACAATCATTCTCATTTCTCTCCTTTATTCTTATTGACCAAAGGAGCGAAGCTGAAGGTAAAAGTTAGTCTAATATATCAACTAGCAATACCTCTTTGACTCACCGTAGTGTTCTAAATAGATTACAATATACGCGACAGAGCGTTTGGATGCGACGCGGCGTTTCCGTTCTATTAATGTCTATATTGTTCTATAATTATTACGTACATACAGACATACATACATTCTATAGAAATAGGTTTTGGTATAGGCGGTAGGTATTAGTGCATGAGAACAGAATAAAATGGGTGAAATTCACGAAATCTAAATATGTAAGTAAAGGTCTCTTGTTATTGAGTGATGACAGATAAAGCAAAGCCGTAACTACGCGGAGTAGAACCCTCAAATTTGGCTAGTAGGTTCTTTAGGGGGTGTACCCCTACATTTTAAGGGTATATACCCTTATATTCCCTATTTTACAGTTCTCGCAACCAAAGCCACAGACGGCGTATAGTATCTAGAACAAATAACATCAAAACATTAGTTTATACGTAATTAACTAAAACGTGATATTCTCATTCATAAGTTTTCTTAAGTAACTTAATACATCTTAAACCTATATCAGCCGTCAAGCAATTGTTGTATACAAATGTAAAACGAAAACCAATAATCTTTGTTTAGATAAAATAATTATAATAATTTAATTTATTTACGGAGTGTCTTAACACTAGGACCGAGGACGTATATAAAAAAATATATTTAAAGAAAATCCATACTCGTTTATATTTAAAAGTAAAAATTACATTCGATAACGAAAATATTGATAAAATGTCATGTATTTATGATATTTTATAAATTTTAAATTGGTGAAGCACGTAACAGTACTGGCTAATAGAGTTAAATTTAAAGCTTCATTGGTTCAGTTTTATTCTCGAAATGCACCTTTCAGAATAAAATATTATTCAAATTTTCACACATAAATATTACATATTAAAAAAGGTTTTATTTACATATATTTATGAAACTCTTTGAAGCTATTCATGGTGCAGTGCACTAGTATGCGACTGTAAACGCGTCAGGTTGTGGGTTCGGTTCCCGCTCGAGGAAATGAAATATTTATTATATTTATTTTCTCGCTCTAGTAATGACGGAAAACGCGCCATTGAGTTCCGCCACTTAAAACACAATTGCCTTCAGAATTCGGCGGAAAGTGCATAACGAAAGTGTCGTAATGGAGCGGAGAGTCTTAACAGACGTTTTCTAGGCTCCCTCTGCCTACCCTACTATGTGCGGGATACAGCGTGAAGTTATAAAACTCTTTCGTTACGTCTACTCGTTAGTTGAAACTAAACGGCGTTGAACGCTGAATTTTGGCATATTGGTAAGTTATGAAGTGTATTCATCATAGAGGCCATCCTGGGGCAGTAGTTCAACGTCTGGCCGTAAATCCCGGTGGTTATGGGTTCTATCATAACTAGACAAAATTATTATATTAAGTAAATTGCATATTTTGAATTCGATGAAATGAAACACGGAATCTGTATTACATTGAAGAACAGAATTATTTAATACAAAGTTTAAAGAGAACTTACTCCGCAAAATGCAATTTTTTTAAGAAATAAAAAACTCGACGGAACGCCAGTAACATATTGCCACTACAGTAACGCGTGAAGGGATAAGGGATGCTGTTTACATAGAGATAGATGTATCTAACAATATGATGAAGTAGATACAACACGACCGACCGAGTGTCCGTAATATACTCGTACATTTGCATGATTTTACGTCGACTCAGATCATAATTCACAAGTAGGATCGAAAGACAAAGGGATATCTGAAGATACGAGTATACCTATTTGTAACCCTAGTTCTCCATGCTAGTTTAATATGGATTTTCTCGCATTATTTCTTTGAGATTGAAGGTGGAGAGATTTAAGAAATATGTTTTGTCTATATTCTTCAATTTCTATATTCCGAAGGTGCGTAAGGACTCACTGTTTTAAGCAGACAGCAAGCTTTTTTGGGCGAAATATGGAGAACAGAGAGTATGACACTTATTCTCTCCGTATGCGGGACGCTAAATAGAAACACTACTACGCTTTAAAAAAAAATCTTACAATTTTTTTGTAAACGGCCTCAATTTATCAAAAATACTGTCAAATAAAATAAATAATCCTACAAAAATAATATAACACAGCTTATTGTCCCGCTAATTGACCCTCTCGGGTGGGCAGTGCGGGTTCGTTGACGACAAGTTTCGGCGAAAGTTATAATGGCGGGTAATTATATTATTCTTTCTGCTCGACCGCCTTTGTGCTTATTGTACGTGAAAGAAAGCGTCTTGAATAACTTTATTATTTAGTTATGAAAGAAAATATTTTTACGTCGCAGTAGAACGTCTTGTTATATACGCAACGGGTACAGGTTTGATTTCCGCTCGGAAGAATAAGTTATTTGGGTTTTTTTGCATTGGCACAAGACAAAGCACGACGTTGAGGTTCATGACTCAAGACACAGTGTCTCGAAAATAAGACGATGAGTGGGGAAAGGTGTGTCTAATTAAGTACTTGGTTCCCATTGGATTCCCTACTATGCGTGATAAAGCTTGCTAAAAAAAATAGATACATAGTTCAAATTCAGTTTCCAAAATTTAAACTAGTTACCACAATCGATGGTTCTGGGTCAGTTTTTTATAAAGGAAAAAGTTAATTTAATTAAAATATTTTACCATAGTCTTGTTTGCAAAAAAATCTCGAAATATTTGAAAACAGGCGGAAAGTAAGCAACGGATGGATATATCATTAGGTTATCTTTACATCCCTTGGTGCGAGATGTGGGTAGATAATAAAAATTTACTACTTCGTCCCTCATATATAGTCTATATATAAGTTTTCGTTATTTTGTTAATTTATGGCTACTGATAAACTTATGTAAATTTTCGTTTTTTTATTTTGCATTTAAAGGAGGTTTGATTTTTACAAGACATATTAGCGAAAATAAGAATATTTATAGTTGTAGGTCCGTATGATTTTCGAAATAATATTAATTTTCCTATTTTTTTAAAGAAAAACTGCACCCAAGGGATCACATGCCTATTTTTTTTAAATGGCTTTCGTCTGTACAAAAAAAAGTCTAGACGATAATATCTAGTGGTAGGTCCACTCCTCACAATTATGTTACTGAAAATATTTCTAAATAATAGAAAATAAAACCTAATTTATGACCAATTTCTATCTTCCTATCTTACAAAGATATGTAAAGAAGAATTTACGTAATATATACACGAAGACAAACTTAACTGGGACAAAGATAGAGAAAAATTAAATAAGACAAGTTAAAAATCACAACCGCGCCGCGACGGATCCTCGCCTAACTTCGCTATTCAATTTCCACTCCATTATAAGTTGTTCATGTTTTACAATTCAACGTAAAAATTAATATTATTTCAAGCGGATATGGAGAAATATAAAGTTTTTTTCAGTACGATAGTTGAGCTTAAGTTTTTTTTAGCGTCACCTTTCCTGTACCCCCAGCAGGGTAGGCAGAGGGAACCTAATGTTTAAGACACTCCGTTCACCATTTTCAGCTGAATTCTGGAAACAATGAAGAAACATCTCCACCAGAATGAAGAAATGAAAATATTGAATATTTCATTTTCTCGAGTGGGAATCGAACACACAGCCTGTCTCGTTTTCACAACTGGACTCTAAAATTAAGAAAAAACATTCCTTAAACGTTATTTCTATATTAGTAAAACTCTCTATATTATTTATCAAGTAACTTCCAAATACAAGTACAGGAACTTAAATTCCCCTCAGTTCCCACTCGACGATCGCTCGATACGTTCAAGCACAAATCAACATCTAATCTCCGAGGGCACGAGCTTAGAAACTACATCGAAGTTTTAATATGTTCCCTCTCTCACACACACATACACCCCCGCTCAAGCAGCAAACGTCGACACAACCACTTAATAACTTGGAACGGATTCTTTGGATTACTTTTAGATTTAGGTTCCTGAACTCTGATGGGAAGTACGGCTTTTGGAATTAGAATAAGTAAGATTATAAAGCAAGTTTAAATATATTTGATAGTGTTTCCTAAATAATATAACATATAGTATGCATATACACATAGTCTTTTTGATCCAAAGATATTATGATTAAAAAGTAGGTGATCGCCGCCGCTCACCAGAGGAGCTGGAGGAGGAGGAGGAGGAAAGAGAGCCCGTTGCCGGCCTTTAAGGTGTAGATAGACGTGCTTTTTGAAAGTAAAAAAATACTGCCACAGGTACGCCATTCAACAGTTGTCTGGCGCGTATATTTGTACTATTTTTTATATCCAGAGTATATCCAGACTACTCTTTATACAAGTTGTACTTCCAGATAAAAGTTTTCCCTTCTCCTCAACTCCTCAAAGAATCTAAATACTGAATCGCATAAAACGACATTTTTAGGCGCATTTAAGTAACGTTTTTGGGCTATTGGTAGGTACCTCAGCGAGGAATTTTATATACACATAGTAAATATTTAAAACAAAAAAACCAAGTGAGTATACTCACTGCAATCAGCCTCGTCGGTGCCATCGACGCAGTCCACGTGCATGTCGCAGCGGTAGTGCGGCGGTATGCAGTACGTCTTGTTCCATACGTACTGTCCGCACGTCAGCTGGCCGGCATCACATTCTGGAGGAGCTGAAGATGAAAAAAACGTGTTAAAAAAAATTGCTTCACGCTGTATCCCGCATATAGCAGGGTTGGCAGAGGGAACCTAATGTTAAAATACTCCGTTGCCTATTTCCAGTGATTTTTTCAAGGCATTATGTGTAAAGTGTTGGAACTTATTGCTGCGTTGCAAATGAAAATAGATCATTCGCTCCCAGTGGGAATCGAACCAACAACCATACCGATTACACTCATACTATTCCACAGAAACATCTTGGTTTGTTTATTACTTTATTTGTCTATTTGTTATTCACGTTGCATGTTAACAAAATTGTATTCTTATATTACAAGGAATACTTTAAGAATACAAGTCCCCGTCTAATCCTTATGACAATTTTTTGAGCGTAAAATTAACAGCCCTCCTACGAGAGGAATAACAATGTTGAGATTGCTTTAAAGTTTTTTATATTATAATATGTAATATCTTTTGTTTCTAATAAACTAGAGGGATTTTACATATTTTTATTTTTATCATACATTTTTAATGTATCTCACTCGTATTCCTGAAGTATTTTAGGACAGGAACTTCATAAACTGAAAAATTTGTATGGATCAATTATTACTATTAAAATAAGAAACCAGGACGCGTGGATGATGAAACCGGATGGTATTCGTACTTTGTCGAACTTAATTTTTAAATATCACAATTTCCGGAGAGAATAACGGCACTAATTTTGTCACTTTTTTCTTTGTACAAAGTACAAAACTAGTACGTCTGAGATTTATGATTTAGCTAATATTCAACTCAAAATCTGCTACATATTATTTATGCCCAACTGTTGCGAAGTCCAAAAGGAGGATTATATTTGTATGTATATTTTATGTATGTCCGTACGTTTGTTCCCTTATAACTGTTAAACCAGTGAACCGATTTTGATAAATGATATGTCGTTGGATTTGTTTTGATGGCGTGTCTGCTACTGCATACATTGATTTAGGTTATACAGTCGGGTTTTTTGTTTTATTTAAAATACTAGACTAGTGGACCCGAACGCGGCTACGCCCGCTTGAGCTATACGAATATTTATGAAATTATTTTCAATTTTCAATAGAGAGATGCGTTAAGCGAGCTCATTTTGGATAACGTTTTCTAACAACAAACTTTGCAAATCATTGCTTAGCGACGGTCGCATAGCGACGGTTGTTATTAACATGGTGGAATAGATTGCATGTCAAATTAATAAGTATATTAAATATTTTAATATATTGGTATATATCGATAATATTACAAATATGAGAAAAAAAAGTATCCTATGTTCATCCCGAGACCCTCAAGTATCTCTCTATGAGTATTTTATCACAATTAAATTAGCGGTTTGGCCCTGATTGCGTAAAAGACAGACAGACAGACAGACAGAGTTACTTTCGAATTTATAATATAGGTATGGATACTTATATATCCAACATCCAATATACAATTTCCAAAAACATTTAGCATAACATGTTTGTCACTAAACAGAAGTAAGGAGACAAAAGTTCTTTTCTATCAATCATAAGCACAGTGGAGCTTGCGCGAACCTGACCGGGGTTTTTAATTCGGGTGGTCTGCAGAATACTAAGCAGCATCCTCATCTCGATGCCGAGTTCCCGATTAAACAATAAATTACGTTTGAATTGTTTCAGCACGTAAATTGAAATGGGGTTCGAACTGATAACAGCCTCACAATGTGGGGTTGATTGACGATGCACTGATTATAGGGATTGTATAGGCGACTGTGTTTAAAGAAATTGTAGCATTCGATAAATATATAGGAACGTTTGTATAATTAAGTATGAATATGTTGTTGGTATAGGTAGGTACTAAGCTATTGCAGTATTCAAAATGTTTTTTTTAATTTCAGGCTCTATTCCATACATAGCAGGATAGGCAGAGAAATATTAGGTCCGTATTTGTAAGCCACTCTGAACATTGAGACACTCCGTTCGCCACCTTCCATTGCGTTTCTTGGTTAGAAGAAAAAAAAGCGAAGCGAGTATTACCTCAAGTGGGAAATGAACCTGCAACCGTTGCTTTTTCAGTCAGATACTGTCTCATTCTACCACAACGGCCTCTAATTTATTTAAACTATTAAAAAAAGGTATCACCCCAATTAGATAAAAAATCCACATTTATTGCACTATATACACCATTAAACATTAAAATAAATTACATTTTATCATTGCGTGACATAAGCTAAGGCTATTTATTAAGGAGACCGCCATTTTGACAGAGAGCTGTAAAAATGACACGTCAAGACAACAATGGTGAATAAAGGCGGACACTCACGGCGCGCTCTACAATTGCTCACGTACTACTGAGTCGCTTACTAACTTTATTTGAACTATTTTTATTTCAAAGCAAATACAATATAAAAAAAATCCACAAAAAAAATACAATACAAATACTGTTATATATTTCATTCAACAGACAGTCTCTACGTGATATAAATAAAAATAAAAAAGATTTAAAACATTAAAAGATTTTCTTAACTGGTTAGATAAATGAAATAGCGGAAATTTATGTATTACTGTACGACACAGTTTTCACTTTCCTCATTTTCACCTCACACAGGAATCTTAGCAGGAAGCTTAGCTTATAAAAGATAAATAAAAAAAATCAAAGTTGGAGTCATCTCTATATCTCTCTTTCTATATACTTCGCTCTCTCTTTCTCTCTCTCTTTCCCTATATAAATTTACTTATATTTAAAATCTTCTATAGTAATGATATTTGCGTGTATACAACACTTGCAATTGATTTATTTCAACAATTCCCAAAGCGACTATGATCGCCATGCATTGTGCACATACACACTATTCATTAATAGCGCTTAAAACTATAAACTATAAGGTACAATATGGTATACAGGTTCAATTCCATCGGCACGTCTCAATGGACGTGTAATTCAGCCATATTGTTCCCAAATTACCAACTTGATTTATAGAAGGCGGAATGATGAATATAGCTGTTGTTTTGATTTCCAATTCAATTATAATTAATTGTTTTTTATTTGTCTATATGTATTTGTAGGTATAGGACTGCCTTAAATGCTATGTGCGGGATACAGCGTGAAGCTAAACAAAAAATAATAAAAATTGGAAAACCTCGTACTGTGCTTTCTTTTCTAGCTTCTCCTTCTATACTTCTATCAAATGTACTTCTATCTTAAAAAGATAAATAAACACTTTGTTTAAGAACAGTATTCGAACCTAGAACTAAACACACGTTTACTCTACAATTGGTCTACTGAGTTGTTTAATCAGATCGTTATCATCTCTATTATCGATACCGTCTCTATTGAATCACGTAGTTTTACGAATATAGGTCCATATTAATAATGCCTAATGCCTCTTTGATATTAGTTAATTGGGATTAAAATATGTAGAAAAAAACTTAACTTTCAAATATAATGAAAGTAGTGTTAAGACACTCTGTTTCCCACGAAACGCTAAATTTCCGAGACATTGTTTACTTGAGTCGAGTAGTAGAACTAAGCGCTGCTCTTTCTCCTGTTTCCAGATTGATGAAATAAAAATAATTCATTTCTCATATGAGAATAGAACCCACAACCGTATCGTGGAAAATCATACGCTATTTTACTTATAGAATAAGAATAGCAACAATCTTCTTTAGTGAGACAATTAATAAAAAGAACATATTAAAAGTCGTAAAATGTTGCAAATGGCTGGCGAACCATAAAATGCGGTAGGAAGCTGACGGGTATTTAACGTAAGAAGAGATTTACTTAAACTTTTGCTTTATTTCATATTAAATTACATTGTTTCATATAGTTCTGATGATACTTTGTATTTGAAGCGTAAAAAAATATTTAATAAAGACTTAATTTAAAGTTAAAATTGTTAGTTGTTATAATAAAGAAACTAAATAGCGGCGTTGAACTCCGTCAGTCAATACGTAATCTCTGAAAATTCGCAAGAAAAGCTGAATCTTAAGAAAAATAAGAACCTAATCATTAAAAAGCAGAAGCAAGAGGGAACCTAATGACAACATACGTTACCATCAATTTCTACCCATTTTCATATTTCATAGAACACAACACTTGTCTACCAGAGATGGCAATTAAAAAAATAATTTGAATATTATCATTCCTGCCAGTGAGAATCGAACCGGCGACCATCGCGTTTACAGACCAAATAAAAATCTTATTGTATTCAGTTCCATATCAACTTTTCATTAATTTAGAAAGATAGAAAAATATAACTACACGGTATTTGACATTGATATGCAAAAGAAATATACAAACAAAAAACCATATCGTTAAAAGTACAGGCTTCAGGCATTTCTTCTTAATTTGATAGACAATCTTGACACAACATTAAGACTTTTATAATTACTTAATTAAATTAAAAAATGTACTTTGATTTCCACTGTCCGAGTTAAGGTTAATTAAACAAAAATAACCTTTAAGCCTCAGGTTGTTTTTTAATTAAAAATTTTAAAACAATTCATCAAAGGAATGAAACTTAAGCTTCGAACGGATTTCGCCACTATTTTTCATCTTTTCTAAATGTAATATTTAATAAATATTTTTTTAAGTAATATCTTTTGTGTAATTTAAATTGGTTCACAACTTATTCGTATTACACAAAGCTATAATGTTTTTTTTTTCCTTTCTTTATTCCTAACTACAGTAATAATTACATTACCCTACGGTGGTTAACAAAACGTGGCGTTAAGCTCCACAACTAAACACGCAATGCCTCGAAAATTTGGCTGGAAGTAGTGAACGGGGTGTCTTAGCACTAGGTTCCCTCAGCTTATCCTCCTATATGCGGGATACAGCGTGAAGCTACAAAGAAAGTTATTTAACAATCTTAAATGCATTTTCATTCTTTATAAGTGACTTTTATAATATAAAGTATAGAAGTTGAATAGAACTCGTGGGTATAGAAAGTTCACAAGGTGTGACGTCACTACAGTTTGAACGATCGAGCTTTGAAACTTTGATTTTAGCTTAAAAGTAAATGTTCATAGTTTTATATGAATAAGTAATGTAATTTATTATTACTTCTTTTAAATGTGTTGTAAATAAAATTGAACTTGCTTTATTTTTTGTGGGATGGGACTTTTAAGGGAACCTATTGTTAACCTTCCGTTCTTATTTTTGGCTTAATTTTCGATATATTGCGTGTTGAGTGGTAGAATTTAATGCTGCGTTTCAATTTATATGGATCACTTTCCAAAATCCGTTATGGCGCAGCGGCATAAGAGTGTGACTGTAACGCGACGGTTGTGGGTTCGATCCCCACTCGAAGTGAAATATTAATTTACGTTTATATTTCCATTTCTTCGCTCTGGTGTCGAGGCAAAGCACGGTGTTGAGTTCTGCCACTCAAAACGCAATGTCTCTAGAATTCGGCAGAAAGTGGGGAACGGAGTGCCTTAACACTAAGTGTCCTCTGCCTAACCTGCTGTGCATACCACATATACAGCATATTTATTTATTTTCAAAAATAACTTTTTATGGTTAGCTTTAAATAAAAAGTAACAACTTTTGAAAAAACTATTTATTAAAAAAACAGATTCGGAACATGGACAGAATAAACGTAACCGAATGGAAAAGAATAATTTATTACTTATTTCTAGTTAAAAGTCAAACCCATTTTGGCCGCTACTGACCGGGAGTTTATTTCTGCAGTTGTTTAATAAAATATACGTACAATAGGATATATTGGAAGTAAATTCAATATTTATTTTTTCTTAACAATGCCTTTCTTCATACTCTAATAATTCTACTTACTTCTTAATAAATTATTTATTTTTTATTTTATAATAATTGGAAATTTAGACTTCAATTGAATTTCTTGTTCAAAGCATGTAATATTTTTTAATAAAAATATTTGACTTCGATTTTATTTTTGTTTAAACATATAAAAAAAAGACTACAACCCGCATGTCTTGAATACCGTCGGGTTTGAGTCCCGCTCCATCAATTTTTATATAACTTTATATATGTACTAGTGGGCCCGGACGCGGCTACGCCCGCGAAAATATAAGCCTAAATAATTAAAATAAGTTAAAAAATAATAATTAGTGGAGATATATTATTAGAAAAAATATCTGAGTAACCGAAATGAACAAACAAAAGAAGTAAAAGTAACTAAAGGAAATTCTTAATATTAGAAAAAGTACCTAAATTTGCCGTGCGCGCGTACTAATCATTTTTCTATATTAAATAATTATTAATTTTTGCGAACAATATTAAATAAAATCCCAAATGATTAAAATTACGATATTTTAAGTGTATAACATCGGTATAGATAACCGAACTGAGATAAATTAATTATAAGCAGCAAATAATTACATAAAAAATAATAGTAATTCGAAAATATATAAAAATTTACAAAACCATGTCCAAAGTCATCTGTCCGTTCGCGTCGGTCATACTATACCACTCGTAGGATAGGTCATTCCGAATCAGTGACATCTCCTTAATTATTTATTAGAATGTTATACAGTAAACTATAATTTCCATCAAGATGAAATGCTAAAAGTGACTCTTATATTTATTTTCATAAGGATGAATATCAAATTATAGAAATCATCTAATTTTTGTTAATTAGATCTATATCGGCGCGCGCCATGTATGCATTAAGCAAACTCACTTTGGGTGACGTTTTCTTAAAACAACAAACTTTGCAAGCCGTTGCTTAGCAACGCGTAGCGACGATTGTTATTAACATGGCGGAATAAATTGCATGTCAAACTAATTATTTTAATATATTGGTGTATATCGGAAATATTACAAATATGAGAAAAAAAAGTATCCTATGTTCACCCCGAGACCCTCAAGTATCTCTATATGGGTATTTTATCACAATTAAATTAGCGGTTTGGGCCTGATTACGTAAAAGACAGACAGACAGACAGACAGAGTTACTTTCGAATTTATAATATAGGTATGGATATATAAAGTTAAAAGATACTAACTTGATCTTTAAAAAATATTTTACTCTTAAAAAAAATCATATACATAATAGGAAACTAATATAATTTTTTAAGTAATTATTTATACTTACGGCAAGACTGAAACTCGTCTTCACCCTTCTCACAGTCACGCTGGTAGTTGCACACCCATAGCGAGGGTATGCACTTCCCTTCGGGGCATCGGAACATGCCGGTCGGACATAGTATGTCCCCTGAAAAAAATATATTTTATTGTTAATAAAAATCTATACTAATATTATAAATGTTAAGTTTTTTTTTGGTTGTACGTCCTAATCTCAGGAACTATTGGAATTCTAAATTTTTTCTTTGTACCCCTTATCAAAGAAATAATTTCTACTGCAATCTCTGACCAAAAGTAGTCTGATTGTTTTTTTGCGTAAAACTAGTTTTATCCTAATCACTCTTTAAATAAAATGTAATATTCATTTTATATTTTTTACTTCTGATTGATATACCAAGGTGATTTTTCTAATATACGTATAATACAAATTAATTTGTAGTACAATATTAAATTAAATTTATTTATGAAAAATTGAACCCGTATCTACCGAAAAAATAAATTTTAGTACTGTGCCAAACAATTTACATAAGTTAATTAATCACTTTTAACACGATCTCGTAGCTCTACAATTATAAACAATTCCTCCATAGTAAATGGGTATAACCCTAAGATTCAAATAAAAAATATATTTTATTGAATGTGAATATAATGGTAAAGATGACACTTCTTAGACTGAGCACGAAGGTGCTAGATTCGAATTCTATTAATATATTATAATAAATATGCATATTTTTTGGTGTACAATAAAGAATATTTAATTTTACTTAATATTTTAAGTAAAATTAAATATTCTTTATTATATTCTTTATTTATTTTCTTGCTTACAATTACTAAGCAAGAAAACTAGCGTTAAGACACTCTGTTTTCCTCACAATGTTCGAGACTTTGCAAGGTGGCGGAATTTAACATCGCTTTGCGCTTTATTACTGGAAGGAGAAAAAATATACACGACTGCATTTTAAAAAAGCCAATATATATAATACTATATATATTTATATATAGTTTTTCACAATAACATTTCTCTCTACAATTAAGGTTACCCCTTTTGCCTTATATCCACGGAATTTACGATGTAAACTTTACTTCCTTATTATTGTATCGAGTTGAAACTTTGGACGTTTAAATGACAGTAAGCACTGTTATTGGAATGAAATTGTAAACACAAGTTGTTTACAAAATCTCCTTGAAATGCTTCGTTTGTGTTCCATAGAAATATATTGAAGTTGTACGCCAGTGGCTTTGGGTTCAATCCCCACTTAGCATATTTATATTACAAACTCATTAATATTGCTTGATGAATGGCGTAACTCAACGCCGCAGTTGATAATGCTGTTTCTTAAGTTTCTGTTTAATTTCTCACAAAAAAATATTTATCCATACCTATATTAGTAACTCTGAGTAACCAAAGTAACTCTGTTTGTCTGTCTTTTACGCAACGAACGAACGAAGCCTAATTTATTTGTGATAAATTAATTTTTAACAAAAAAAAACCGACTTCTAACAAGGAACTAAAAAGTGAAAAATAATTATACAAAGATTTTATAATTTTGAAGTCGGTGTCAAGTAAAACAAACAGCCTTAGTAATTAGATATTGTAGTAAAGGTGTTGTAGCATTAGCTTGACACCGACTTCAAAATTATAAAATCTTTGTATAATTATTTTTCACTTTTTAGTTCCTTGTTAGAAGTCGGTTTTTTTTTGTTAAAAATTAATTTATTTTACGATTTTAAGTGATGGGTATCTTAAAATGATGGTTCTTAAACGAGTGGTGATGGTGGTGGTAGTGGTTGTCAACGAGTGGTTGTGGTTGTCGTATGTAAAACTTCATTTAATTAGGTATTGTTTTTGTGCAAAGTTACATTTTGGTATATTGACAAGAACATTCATAAAAAGTATTCGGGCGAATTGAGAATCTCCCTTTTTTTGAAGTTGGTTGAAAATGAGAACATCCTCTTTTTTGAGGTTGGTTGAAAAGAAATACAACGATCGGGAATTTCACTTCTGATATCAATTTAAAAAGTTTTTGCTTGTAACTATTACAATATAATCAATTTTTTACCAAAGAAAAACAAACTTTCTCAATTTTCACCGGCTTCCATTATCGGAACCTAACCAAACTTTCACCAAATTATCCTTGAAGTGTATCCTTTTAAATAAAAAAAGAATCATCAAAATCGGTTGGCGCGACATTCAGTTATTCGTCTATTTGTCGCGCACATACCTAATGCAAATTTAAGACTTATGTGATTTTCTCATAGGTACCATTGTCAGACATGGACCAAAAAAAAATGGGACCATTCGGGAAGCACTACCTTTCAAATAAAAAAAAAATTTAAAATTATGAGTCAAAAGTTATGAGGTAACAAACATAAAAAAAAAAAATACAGTCGAATTGATAACCTCCTTTTCTTACAGAAGTCGGTTAATAAAATACTCATATAGAGATACATGAGGGTACCGGGATGAACATAGGATACTTTTTTCTTATATTTGTAATATTGTTGATATATATTAATATATTAAAACACTTTTTAATTTGACATGCAATTTATCCTGCCATGTTAATAACAACTGTTCCTATGCGACCGTTGCTAAGCAACAGCTTGCAAAGTTTGTTGTTTTAAGAAAACGTCTCTTTTATTATTTTTTAATTCTTAGTAGAGTAAATAGCATACCGACACGGACCAAGACGCGAGCGGGAAGCTAGTAAGAAGAAACCCTAAGCCATTATAGCTGTTTTTCAGTTTAAAATAAATATAAATTTACGATTTAAGTAATCCTTAAGAAGACGAGATGAATCCAAGAAACACTTAACGTCAGCGGCGAACTTAATTACATAAAGATACTGGCGTAGGAGAAACTAAATTACTGAAACATCTACTGGAATTAATATTTTAATATTTGTAATTGTAAGGATTTCGCTATATCGTCGTTTTAATTAAGTTTATTTAGTATTTTATAGGATAAGAAAAGAAGCTGTCGTGGTCGTTGTGGATTCGATTCCCAGTCTGGTAACAAGACAAAGCTTCGCAAGACAAAGTCCCCTTCAACACTGGGAAATTGGGCAAAAGTGGGGAGTGAAATGAATAATAGGCCTGTCTCAACATGTTTTCCTGCTATATGCGAGAATAAGGGATTTGAGGGAAATAAGGTATTTATTATTCTATTTATAAGAAAAAAAAAATAGAAAATTTGGCGATCTTACGGTATTTTTAACCTGTGCTATTATACTTATAGAATCTATTTATATTAATATTAATAAGAACGACAGACAAACGTACAGAGGAGACAGACAATAAAGCCATTATATAAAGTTTCCGTTTTTTAATACGGAACCCTAAAAATTATTGAATTGAATATAATTACGAAAACAAAATTCTACTCTACGTCTACTCTGCCATAACCGTTTGGTTATAAACATTAGTTAACTTTAACCACAGAGATGCAGTAAAGGCGTCGTGAGAAATGTGAAAGATATTAAAAATGTTCTTCTTGTTAGAAGACCTAGTGCACTCTAGGGATGGACTGTTTTAATTATGTTTTCATTAGATTTTCTTGTAATAATAGTTGTTTTGATTGTCTGAAAGACTTTACACTTTGTTTTCACTTTCAGTTACATTTTGTTTTTTAGCGGTCGGTCTTTGAAAGAGATATTTTTTTTGTTATATTTTATGTACATAGTATTCATTTTTACCTAGCTTGCGAATGCGAATGATTCGGCGGAAAGTGAGAAATGGCAGTGTCTTACTGGGAACGGAGTGCCCTCTGTTCACCCTATTGTGTGCGGGATATATGAAAAGAAGTAATAAACTTAAAGATAAAAATTTTAAACGACTGTTGCGTTCATAAAATCTTAATTGAGCCATTGTGAAATCTCAATTTATTTTTTTTTATTTTCATGTTATATAAACATTTTTCTATAAATTAGTAACATATACCTACCTTTTCTCTTACTTAATCGATTTTTAAAACTGAATAGCCCATCTCTAGAGAAATACAAGGTCTTTGTTGTATTTTACAAAGAGATTGTAATTAAAATGTTAATGTTTGAAATTAAGAAAAATATATTATAATTGTTAGCATTTATGGAAATAAAAGTTTTCTCTGATTCTCTAAGATGAGGCCATGCCAAGCTGATGACGTCATTATAATAAATATTAAAAATACAATAGAACCAAATGCATTATAGCTGCTGCAGCTAAAAAGGAAAAAGATAATACCTAGAAAGCTTACAGTTAGCGAGCTAATAAGCTATTAAGATAACATTGTTAAGTTTAAGTATAGTTCTTTATTTATAGTTATTATATGGATATTTCTTAGATTTCTTTAGAATAAACGAGCGGAAAGTAGAGCAGAGAGATATTGCTAAATTTAATTTTTTTTAGCTTTATAAAATACAGAATTTTTCAGCGACAAATTGTGGGTTCGATTCCCCTTTGGAGGAGTAAGATATGTATTTAATATTTTCATTTTTATGCTCTGATAAGGAGGCACTTCGCGGCGTTTTTTTAACAAATAAAATTAAAAGTAAAACAAAAAAATACATATGAAAGAAAATATATATTTTTCTTACTATGCTATACTATACTGTAGAAGTGATGAATAAAAGATGCCTCATAGTTCGAGATAACGAAACACTATATTACTAGACTACAGGTGCAGTTCGCGGGAATGTTCGCAGATAGGAAATGATTAATTCATTCAATTATTTCTTTTACTATTTCTGTTGTTTTGAAAGTTTAGCAGTTTCACGGTTTTTCCCGCATGTTAGAGGGTTGGTAGAGGGAGTGTGTCGTGAAACTCCGTTCCTCATGCACAACGTAATTCTCGATAGATTATCTATTGAGTGGCGTAGTTCAACGCCGCGTCTTATTTTTTACTAGAGCAAGGAAATGTAAAACTCATTATATCGAAAATCTGGCAGAACGTAAAGAATGGAATATACACTGTATAATAATAGGATACACAATTTAAAGCTAATAAAATAACATAGTTATTCTTCCTAGGTATAGCTTATTATATAAATATAACTTTATTATAGAAATATTTAAAGATAAATTCCTTTGGAAATTTATTATTTAGAAACGATGTAGACATAAAAGGATTAAATCTTTCGTACAACGATGTTCCATCTGCAACGAAAGGAACATAGAAAACATTTTAGACTACTATCGGAAGACATAGGCTATATGAGAACGTACGTCGTACACTACAAGGCTTATATGATTCAGTGACAACAAGCGTCAATAAATGGTAGGAAACGAATTCAAATCCTGTTTGAGGTAAATATATTATGAATAACAAAGTAGAAACAGTTTTGGTAATGTTTTCTTTTGTATTTTTTTTCAGCTTTAGCGGAAGCGAGTATTAATACACTACGTTCTCCAGTTTTCGCCGAATCTTAAGAGGCATTACATGTTGAGTGGCGGAACTAAATCAAAGCGAAGCGAAGCTAAAGTGGGGATCGAATCCACAAATGGTTTTTGCCACTACTAGTCTTTAGCGTTGTTAATAAGCAAAATGCGGCAAATACTTATATTTTTGAACTCGTAACAATGCCTCGAACCCGCGACCCAAGTATAGGCTTCAGGGGCCCCTTTACAATACATTAATATTCACTGCTCGAGTTAACATGGTTAAGTGTTGTTCCTTAAAAGAGTTCTATAATATATAAAATATTTTCATATATACTTCTTAATGTGTCCTATAAAATCTTTTTTATTTGTCTTGAAAGGACCAAGGAAGACTCCAAGGAAGTTTCAGGCGACCACTAATACTTACATATATAATTTAAAACTATATTATTAAAAGTAACTATTTATAAGAATCCTCTTTAATCTCAATACTTTAAGCCGAAATCTCGATATCTCGAAATAACAAGGAAAAGTTGAAAGATAAACATTTGCCAGGTGGCGTAATGGAATGGAAACTATGTATTTGAAAATTGAAAGGTTCAAAAGAAAGGAGTAAAATGTTTATTAATATTAATAGTATTTTTTCATATTAATATTAAAAAGGTGAAGCTGGCTAAAACTGAACTTGTTTGGTTGCATGCGTTAACCTCGGGAACTACTTGTTCCAATTGAAAAAATATTTTTGTTTTAGATTACTCACTTATAAGTCACTATACTTGTGTTCACAGTTACTTTGGACACTAAGAAGAAGACAATTCTAAATTACCTCCATTAAGGCACGCTGACGAGACAGCAAATAAAACCTAGTGAATTATAAACTATTACCTAAACTGGGAACGAACCTGCAACTTTAATTAAGGATTACCAAACGTCGAACTTATAATAGTCGTCAAATTAAATTTTAGACGCTGAAATTTTAACACTGCAATGAAATCTGTTCGAAATGCATTAGAAAATGGCGTGAGTGTGGAAGGTATTTCCCTCGAGTGATCCGGCTTAGACGTCTTTATGTTAGAAAACACTATGTACGAGTATATGCTATAAACTGTAAGCTTTGGAATTTTGCTATGTCTCACATTTGAAAATTAATTTTTAAATGGAATTAATATTTTAGATAATAACTAAGTCATTAATAAATGGGTGTTAAATAATAAGTTAGTAGTGAAAATTTTTAATATTTCATTCCGTTGAGTGGGAATCGAACCCTCAATCTGTCAGGTTTACAATCGCACACTTGTTCCCATGCCCCAAGACTGGCCTCTTTCAGTAGTCTTTGAGTTTAGTAGTCTAGGAGTTATTCCACTTTTAACGTAGCTAACTAAAACTACATACTAACTGAAACGCAGTTATACAGTAATTACACTTTCAATAGACCTTCATTCTTAAATCGCTTTACAATTCTATCTATTTGACCACTATGACCATCAAGACGCAGCAGCACAGCATCTGATTGTTAAAGAATTAATTATTTTTATTTTATCACTGGTACAAGACAAAGCGCGGCGCTGAGCTCTGCCCAACACGAAATGTCTCTAGATCCTAACCTGCTATTTGCGTGATACAGCGTGAAGTTACAAAAGAAATCAAACCATCATTCTTTCAACCGGTCAATACAAAGTTATGCAATACAAATCTCATTTGAAACTCTCACGTAAATACAACGCTACAGTAGACTGTATCGTGAACACATTAGTTTCAGTTAACCCGTCGTTGGAACGAATAATGGTCTGATAAGAATAGCTGATCCCCTTAATAGATTTTTTGGTTTTTCTTTGTAATTAAGATTAAAATGAAGCGCTGAAGTGGAAAGTTCTTCCTGAGGGTTCCGTAGCCGGGAACGTTACTTAAAAAAGTTGACAAAGATAAGTTTGCACTTATTTTGTATGAAATTAACTACAAATATAAGTTTGAACGTGGCGTGATTCGAACCCGCGCCTACTTAAAACCATAGAAGCGCTTACCTTAGTACGTACCTATTTGCCTTTGTCTTAATTAATTAACACTGTAACATATGAAGGAGAATTTTATATTAAAACAAGCGAAACTTGTAATTAAACCGGTAATAAAATAAATATTGAATATAGAAAGAAACTTTCTTTAATTAAAATTAAATATGCAGAAGACTTCCCCACTGTGCAAGTTCTACAACATAAGCTACAGTATAAACGTCACTAATTGACACCTTAGGTTCAGTAGAATCTCGTTAACACAATTTGAACGAGCGGTAATACTGGGTTCTAACCGCACATAGTAATTTTAATAATAAAAGCGTCTTGACCTGGTTTGGATAGCTATATAATATATTAAATCGTCTTAGTAACCTAATTCATAGATAATAATATAGATTCGTCAAGTTGTGTGTGCACTTTTTATTGGGGCCTTTGTGACACAGTGGAACAGCGTCTGTCCTCTACTGTAATGTGGGTTCGAATCCCACTCGGTGAAATTGTTATACATAAATAAGACAAAATTTGTCGGCGTTGAGTTCTGCTACTCAGCACTCAATGCCTCGGAACCCTGCGTAACTGTTTTTAATGTATATTCACAACACATTTCTCTCTTCACTTTTTCCCTATTGTTTCCATATTATTTATTATTACCTATTTCTTCTATATTTTCGATTTCAAGTAATTCTTTAGATTAGTACGTTCAATCAAATCAAACCCTTTAGCTTTATAATATTAGTATATAAGAAGGTTTTTCCTATATAAATATATAGTAAGCTGTTCTATTCATATCAAAATATAATCTTCAACAAACTTACATAAATAAGGCCAAACTATAATAATATATAATTTATTATATACTTATAACATAATTTATTACAGTACTAGACTAGGGCAAACGTCGTGGAATAAAAGATTCAGCGATTAATAATCTAGTGCTTAAGAAAGCCTATTCAAGTTAACTGGCGGCGATCCAAGAGCTCTCATTGTAGTGGAAAGAATTCCATTTTTTTGTCTTAGCCATCATATGTAACTGTTAATTGAGAGACAGAGAGAGACGGAGAGAGTAAAAACTAATAGTTATAGCTGTAGGAATAAAGGATGGAGAAATTATTAATGTCTATTATACACTAGCGGACCCGGCGGATAGAAATATAATTTCAATCTAGATGAAATGCTAAAAGTGACTATTATATTTATTTTCATAAGGATGAATATCAAAATGACGCGGTAACGTAACGAACGCGGTCGCGTAGCGACGACGGTTGTTATTAACATGGCAGAATAAATTGCATGTCAAATTAGAAAGTATTTTAATTTATTAGTATATATGTGTAATGTAATGTTATATAGCCTATAGCACTTCTGAAGAATGCAGCTTTCATACAAAACAAAAACAAAGTAAATCAATCCAGTAGATCCAGAGATCTTAGCGTTCAAACAAACAAACAAACAAAGAAACAAACAAATAAATAAACTCTTCCGCTTTATTATATTAGTATAGATAGAAGTATAGATATATGTTGAAAGAAGCAATCACGCAAAGCTTCTGAATAAAAGTGGAGGATGAGATAATTTACAAATATTGCCTGAAAATAGAAAAAAATATATAAAAATTAAGAGGTATAAATAACTATATTCTAGGAAGTCAGTCGTGGCGCAAAGGCAAAGGCTAGAAATGAAATAAGTATTATTTTAATTTTCCATTTTGATGTTGAGGCAAAGCGCTGCACGCGCACCTAACAATGTCTCTAGTATTCGCCGGAACGGGAGAAACAGAGTGTCTTAACACTAGCCTCCCACTCCCTTTGCCATCCCTGCTACATGCAGGATACAGCGTAAATGAGGAAAACAAGGTATATTATAAACGATAAAGCTTTTACGAATAAAAACATATTGAAAGTAAGCGTTAAAATGAACTAGAAATATTTTATTCTATAAAAACATACTACGGAAATGTTTAAAGAAATTCATCTCTTAAAGATCACCTTGTAATAAATAGCTGATAAAAGTTATCGAAGATTTCTCGTTTTTGAATTTAATTAAAATGAAGAGATGACATTTCCTTATAAAACGTACCTCTAAAGATATGGAAGCCACTTTATAAAGTGGAATTCCTACTTTTATTATTGGAAAATTGCTAATTGAAATAGTTATAATAATAAATGCGACAGTTGTGGGTTCGATTTTTATCCAGAGAAATAAATAACTTTTAAGTCCTCACTCTGCTGACAAGACAAGACCCGGCATTGTGTCCCGCCACTCAGCACGCAGTGTCTTAAAAATTAAACGGTGCGTAGGGAGTAAAGTTTTATATGGGATACTGCGTGAAACTACAATATTTGCGATATCCTCTAGCTAAGCTAGAATGTAAGCACTACTTTTTATATCCACGGAGAGAATCGAACCCATAGCTATTTCTGTCAGGCACATACATATCTACTACGCTAGTACGATGTTTACAATATATTCAATAACAAAATATGAAAAATATAATAGGGGAATGCAATTTTCTTCCCATACAAATATATGTATGTATATGTATGCTGGGGGGTCGTATTTACAAACTCGTCGCACAGACTTATGATTCGTTGTTCAATGAGAGAGTTTTCGGTAGAGATGCGGTTATGAGCGGAGCGGAATTCGGTCGTATGAAATTTTATTTAATAGTATTATAAAATGTAGCTTGTGGTTTCGTTTCAAATGATATTAAAGTTATAAGTAATTCTAATACAATGAAATGTTAAGCTTTTTAAATAATTTTATAATATTTAATAAATAACATTTTGGCTTCTAAAAATATTTATTAACAATAATAATCTTTGGATAGATTTATAAAAACTTCCCAAGTTTCAAAGAGGCGAAGGGTCGAATCCTGCTACTTAAAATTTTTTAGACGTTCTTGAAAATATTTTTCTATAGGTATTTAGCATAAAATAACCCTACAAAATATTAAAAATGTGCTTATTATGAAATTTTTCAATGCAATTATTTCATCAGCGAAATCGCCATACAAGGCAACATAACTACAGCCCCAAAAAAGTGAATCGTGAAACAATCTCGTAGACGACAAAATAAATTGCGCCCCTCTCGTGGGAATTGTTTTTAAATTTCGTTACTTGCCGAGCCAAATGTGAGATAGATATATATGTCCTAATAAAAAGAGAGAGATGGAAAATTACAAAACCCTGATGGCGGTCTAATTTGAGTTATAGAAGTTCTAACTTCTTCGAGAGTTACTTTAGTTGAGATGACGTGTTAATGGTGTTCTTGTGAGAAATGAAAGGAATTGTTATAGAGGAACGGCTAAAAAGTGAAGTTTTTTTTACACGCTGTATCCCGCATTGATAAGGGTAGACAGAGGGAACCTAGTATTTAGACATTCAGTTCTCCATTTTCTGACAATTTATAGCAATTTTCTCTGTCTCTTTGCACCACGAAAGCCTAGAAAAGTATATTATTATATTTCAATTGTATATATAATATATTTATAGGAAATACTTTTAGATTACAGTACCATTTAAAAAACTTTACTTTGATCCAAAGATTTAAACGCAAAAGTAAGTAGGGCTCAAAGTGGAAAAGGAAATCATGAAAATTTCATGTATCATAAAATACTATTTCATGAAATACACTAATTTGTCTCAAACATAAAGCTCTGTCACGATCTTTGACTGGAGTTGTACTTATACTTAATAAAATTAATTAGAACTTTGTTAAATAGACGACACTAATTAGTCGAAAGCTCGTTTGTAATTTGGTAAGCTTTCCATCATTAACTTATAATGAAATAAGCTTAAGTAAGTTTCGATATTTGATACAAATGTATTGGTATATTTATACTAGCCAGATAGGAGATTTGATTTCTGTGAGGTAAATTAATTAAATTTTATGAGCAAAAAGGCAGAGGAATCCTAGTATTAAGACATTCCGTTACCCACTTTACGCCAATTTTTGAGACATTGCATGTTAAGTGTGGAAACTCGAGCCCCGCTTTGTCTGTTAGACAGTGAATTATAGTAAATTGTATCTTGATTGGTGACGAACTCACACTACACCTTGGCAGCCTTTATTCTATTATATTATCATATCATTATCTATTTATAAGTATTTCCTAATATTTTTCATAGACAACTTAGTTATTTCGTTCTGCATTTTCCTTTCCGTCCGCAAGACGGGCGTCTTGTTAGAGCAAATAATAATCATTACCCCAAAATGGAATTCAACTCAAAACCTTTGTTTACGGTCAAAAAGTGCCACTGCAGCAACAACGGCTACAATCACTTGCCTTTAATAATAACCGAAGTAAAAGAAAAGAAAAGCAAGTATGTCTTATAAGTGCTCAGATATGTCAATTGTGACTGCTTGAAGCGACCACTTGTCACGCCCGGCGGACTCCCGAGAGCGTGTTTATAAATCGTCACGTCGACACGAAAAAATAAATATAGCACTCGAGGGGCCTTAATCTGTTTCACGAAGTTACGTTTTAATATTCCTACCAATATATTTTGGTATATTTCTGTAAATTTTACGAAGTATTCAGATTTGAATTAGGAATAGTTTTTTTCTTTGTTTCTTCATTTAATACTTTAATATTCGCCTGTCACTTTACCCTTTTTTCAGGACGTAAATTTAAGATATCATTTTTCTATTCCCGTTGGAATTTCTTAAATCTTATAGCAGTCCAGTAGTTTGGAACTACTGATCCATTGGTCAAGGAGAATATGTGAAAGATTATAATATAGATACATAGCAAACAGAACCTGGGAACCTGAAGGCACTGCTATTCCCTTTAAGACACTTTCATTCCCCATTTTCATATATGACTACTATAAAAAAAATGTAAATGACTATCTTACAAAGATTTAAAAGAAGAAGTGATGTCATAAAGAAGCCATAACACTCTATTACTGTAATAGGATGTGTTCTCATCGAATGGCATGTAAAATTGATAATGGGCCCATCATTCGCAGAATCTGCTATAACACGATCCGGCCCATATTTAAGGGGTGAGGCTGAAAACGTCCCATAAAAAGTATTTAAATCACCCCCCATACATCTTAACTATGCTTCGTATAAAGCGTGGTGTGCATTGGTGGTTAGAAATATTAGATTTTTTTATTTTATTTTGTTTTTCAGCGTCACACCTAGTGTTAAGAAACTCTGCTCTCCAGTTTCTGCCGAATTCTGAAGTCATTGCATGTAGCGTGGCTAGAGGACTCGATGCGGAGATTTTGCCTTGGTGCCTGAGCGGAGAAATGAAAATAACTATAATAATTGGTAAGCTGTGGGCGGGGCATATTTGTCGTAGAGCCGACGGCCGCTGGGGCAGACGTGTCTTAGAGTGGAGACCCCGTACAAAACAACCGGTGTGACGATCTCCTGCCAGATGGGCCGACGACATAAAGAGGTTGGCGGGAAGCAGATGTGTCCGAAGAGCTGAGGATCGAGTGTGGTGGCGAGAATTGGGGAAGGCCTATGTCCATCAGTGGACAAAAGATGGCTGTTAATGATGATGATGATGATGATGATGAATAATTCATTCCCCCGAGTGGGGATCGAACCTAAAACCATCGTTACAGTTATTGCGCCACAACGGCCTCATACGACAACCAACAATAACTTATCTAAGATATTTCATATGCATAAAGCCCTAAAAGTTGTGTGAACGGCAGTATGGTGAAATATAAGCGAATCTCCTTTCCGTATTGTAATGCAAAGCTGTGAATAAAAATTTTATTATATATTCATTTTTGTATGGTATTTTCATGTTTATTTTTAGTGCAAATTGTAGGAGTCCCTGACCTCAGCTGGAGTCTCCATTAGAATTACTTGTGAGATGACGCGGATTCTTCATTTTGAGTGGTTTATATTGTTTGTATTTAAAATATTATATAAAATAAACTAGGTAACAAGGTCAGTAGAAACATAGTAGTGTCACATGCGTACGATTGTTAACGAAACAGGTCGTAGATTCGATTCCTTTTCGAGGAAATTAAATATTAATATTTTCATTTCTTCGCTCTGGTAACAAGGCAAAACGTGGCGTTGAAATGCTTCCAGAATTCGGTGGAATGAGGGTAACGAAAGTATCTTAATTGGAATGAAGTGTATTAACACTATTATTATCGGGTTATCGGGTTCCCTCTACCTAGCCTGCTATCTGCGGGATACAGCGTGATACAAAAAAAAAACAAAAATAAAAGTATAACTGAATTCTCTCTTGTGTAAAAAAACCTCGTTGATTAAACAACTTCAATATATTCTCGTCAACTATTTAAAGCCCATATTTGCCATACAAGTGTTATTCAAGCGGAAAATTTTTGGGTCAACAAACAACGCAATTTCTCGGTTAAACGATTTAAGGATAGATTTAAACAAATAGTAATTATGTGGGTATTGGACGACCTTTAGGTATTTGTGATACGCCCTTGATTTTCTTAATGCTATATAATATGTTAAGGCCTCTCGTGGCATAGTGGTTCAGCGTGTGATTGTGTAATTATAGTTTGAGGTTCGATTCTCGCTCAACAGAATGATGGCATTTAAATTTTCATTTCCCCCCCTTTCATAATAATAGGGAATGATGTGTTTTAATACTAAGTTAGTTCTGCCCATCGATAAAAAAGCGCAATGCTTCTTTTTTTTTTTTACTTATAATTTTGACGTCGTGAATTTGAAGTCGTAACCTAATAACGAAATATCGGCTCGAGAATGTAAGTTTACTGATATATTAAAGTTAAGTGACATATAAATGTATTTGTATATTAGGTAGGAGGGTAGGTAAAGGGGACCTGGAGGGGGAGTGGACATCCGTCCAATCAATTTCAACGTCCGTTCAATTTTTGTAAAATTGTGTGTTGAGTGACCTAACTCGTTTTGTCTACCAGAGTAATAAAACGTTAATTTAAATATAATTATTCCTCCAAGAGAGAATCGAACCTATAGCTATCGTGTTTATAGCCAGAGGCTGCCTTACATCGCCACGGCGGTCAGGTTTTTACGAATATGGTTAAATTAGTTTTAAACTAGCACTAAATTCATCATCATTATGTGTCTTCTTTATTATTATTATTATTAATAATTTCTTATTTATTTTTCTCTCTGTTTTAAAACTGCACTGTAATCTCTTCCCGCTGTTGGACAATAATATCCACTTCCTTTGGTTGGCTGGAAGAGATTTCTTTTAGAAATAAGCCCACCATTGTTAACGAATTTTTCAATTTTGTTTTACTTATATGTAATTTTTTAAGTGCAATAAAGTATATATATAAATACCTCTAAAAATTTAGCAAAAACGTAAATATTTAGGTTTATTTATTCGAAAATTCAATGGTTTTCACAATGAGGTATATCAATGAGGATCAATTTACATGGATCGTGGTGTGGGAATACGTAATGTTTGGAAAGCTCTCGATAATGGACCTCTGTTAAGGGAGACCTTTGTATTGTTGATTTATAATTTTCTTCCCAATTTCGTTTGTATTTTGCTGGTTTTAGGGTTCCGTATTTTATTAGAAATAAACAGAACTGTTACAGCGTCGCTTTGTGGTTTTTCCGTCTGTCGAAGCCTTTGTTTTACGGTGACATGAAGGTATCAAATTGGAATTAATATTGAATGGCTATAAAAATAATTTTCTAAGTTTTTTATTAAAAGTCAGTCTTAAGTAAGCTTTTCAGTATAAATCAAAGAAAACCAAAATTAGATATTAAAAAAATTACAAACCAATTTTTGTAGTTCATTATATACAACCTGAGTGCATATGCGCGCAAATTAAAGTTAGCTAACTTTCATAAGTTGTACTTTCCATTGACATACTATTATGAAATTGGTACGAAACCCTCAATGGGCGATACCAACTCGTACTTGACCGATTATTTTATTTTTACTAAAGAAAGCATGGTCTCAGAAATCCATTTATTTACTTGATTTTGAATTTTGGACAATAAGAAAGTGAATGGTGATTGTCTTGTAAATTGTAAATATTATACATAATTTATTTATTAAATAAAAAATACACAAAATTTATCTATATTTTGTTTTATTTTTTATCTAATTTAATCGTATTCGATAATAAGAGAATAGTAAAAGAGCTTACACTACAAAATAAGCTTTATATTATAAAGTATCTTTCATCAGTAGTTTAGTTCAAGTATGTTTGTTTCATAGTAAGATCTTGAGAGCGCTATCTCCTAAAGTGTACTGTAAAATGCAAATATTCTGTGGATAATCAAGAAATGGAGCTGACAAAGGCACTGCTAAGATCGGGGGTTTCTCTAAGCTTCTTCTATGCACAAATATTTAATATCCATTCTAATATATTCACCGCTGTATACTTACGAATTACGATATAACGTTATGCCGATAAATAAAAAGATTCCTTATATGTATAAACTAGTGGGTGCCCACAGATTAGCCTGTTTATTTGCACCCTTATGGGTGAATTCTAAACTCTTCTATGTTCAATGAAATATTTTTCAGAGTCAGAATTTATTTTTTTTTAAAAATCGGTGACGATTTAAAGATTTTTCCATACAAACTTTTAACCCCCTATTTGCACCCTTAGGGGGTAATTCTTAAAACCACGATATACGTGTTCAATTAAATATTTTTGAAGCTGATTTTAACTTAAAATATATAATAGTTATAAATCAATCAATTATTATAACAACACACGATTAACACGTAAACTCGGGCGACAGTCGAGTAGAGCGAGCAAATATTTGGGACGTCATCGAGACCGACAGCTTTGATTGATAACGTCTAAAGGGCGGCCGTTAATTGCGCCAAGTTGGGGGGAAATTTATGTATGGCTTTAATGAAAAGCCAAGGTATGGGTATGTATGTACTTATACGTATTTTATATGTAACTTAGATATTTATAAGGTTATAAATTTAATTATCTTCTCATTGCTTATCAGATTGTTTTTATTAAATTATAAATTAAAAATTATTTAATATTATACATTGAAGGTAGAAGCTTAAAAATAATAATAATATAAGGGATAGAATCAAAACACATAAAAAGAATTGAAAAACCAAATTAAATTAAATTTAGTTTATGTAACTTTTATAACTAATGTAACCCTTTAACAGTAATTATTACTAAAACACTCGAAAATAATAAAATATTTCCCAGGAAGAAATTTTAAAATAAAATAGAACAGTTTAAATAAATATGTGAAGTACAAACACACAAAACTATAAAAACAAAACATAAAACTACAAAAGTAAGTTTGACATTTTTAAAGTGCCGTTCCACACTTAGGAAAAAAATACTTTCTTAAGAAAACGTATTCAAATTAGATCGCAGCGGGATTGAAAAGGCGTCGCTTTGACCACTACGTCATTCGCTCTTATCAAAAAAATCAGCTTCACACTGTATCCCGCATATAGCAGGCAGAGGGAACTTAGTGTTAAAACACTCCGTTCCAAAATTTCCGCTGAATTTTTCGAAGCATTTCGTGTTGAGTGGCGGAACTCAACGTTTGTTTGTCTTGGTACCAAAGCGAAGAAATTAACATATGAATAAATAATCATTCATTCTCCCGAGTGGAGATCGAACCCACAACCATAGCTTTACAGTCACGGGTGTGCCCCTACGCCTTACACGTTTATAACTTACCAAGAGACGCAAGTTCAAATCCCGCTACGTTCAATTTTTTAAACTTTTATTAAGAAAGCATTTAACTAAAAAGTACCCGCTACAATAAAAAGAAGAGCACTCGCAAACTAAATCTCTCTACGACATACCTTTGAAGCGTATCTTTTTTAGAAATTGCTTCGAAAGCCGAGGCTTCATGCGCCCGGCTCTTCCTGCAAACATAAGTGTGTTATAGATATTGTATTGGTTGTTGGAACCTTTTAATATAATTCGTTTCTGGTACATTGTTCATATATATGGATTTAGAAAAATCATAAAATATATGTATGTGGGTTTATAGTAATTTATTTTCTAATAGAAAATGATGTCTTAATATTTCAGCTATGAATATAATTACAAATTTTGGGTCAAACAATTTTCTTGTCAATTTTCTTTGATATAAATTTTTCAGGACAACCCCAAATTACGTATTTTTCCTGACCCCTACACTCCCTAACTTAGATACAATACCTAAACAAAATATTATATTTTATTATTTAATCTCTCTAAGTTTCACTTTTTATTTGTTAATACAATTGAGTGTTATTACACTCAATTCTTAACAGTTCTTCATATAATTTTGCATGATAACGTATTTAGTGTCTGTGTACTCATTGAAATGGATTTATACAATCAGGCAGCTCTAGTGCTTCTGCATATTCAACAATCACCTACACTTTTAATGAAATCTGTCGTTGGTGTTGTTTTGTGATGGCGCTGCCCCACGCTGGGCACCAATTTGTGCTAACGATTTTATTTTCATAAATTACAGGTAAATATTTGTATTACCTGTAAATGGAATGATGTAGTGATACAAATTAATTATGTATAATTTTGAAGGAAAACTGATTTCTAGGAGTCAGTGTCTATAAAAGTCGGTATCTATAAAAAAACGAATTTTTTTTCAGCTTCACTGTGTATCTCGCACACAATAGGGTAGGTAGAGGAAACCTAGTGTAAAGACACTCCGTTTCCCACTTTCTGCCGAATTCTGGAGGCATTGCGTGTTGAGGGGCAGAACTAAACGCCGTGCTTTGCCTCGACACTAGAGCGAAGAAATGGAAATATAAACGTAAATAAATATTTCACTTCCTCGAGTGAGGATCGAACCCACAACCGTCGCATTACAATCACACCCTTGTGCCGTTACGCCAAGACGGTCTCAAAACCGATTTTTGTCCCTTTATTAAATCCTTTTCCGATAACGTGTAGAAGTATTAAGCTGAAATTAATTTGTAATAAGATCCACAGCATTTTTAGAGCATAGAAAAATTAAACATCTAAGTTAATGCAATCAAAAGATACAGCCGTTTATGCTAAGCCGTTTTTTTGCGGTATAAAGTTCGCCAGTGTAATAAAAACCAATAGAATATCGTTCAGAACAGAGGAAATCTAGAGTTAAGATACACTATTCCCAACTTTCCGTCCAGTAGCGGAACTCAACGAACCCTTCGTCTTGCTTTCAGAGCAAGGAAATGAAAACAATTGATTTCCCGGAACGGAAATCTTCACATATACAATTTTTTTTCATTTAATTACATTGATAGTTTATACTAACATTTCCATTATTAAGTCCGTTCTATACATACAACGCGAGCGTCGTTTAGCATTTACAAGCAAATAAGGCATTATTCGCTTAAACTAAGCCCTAGAATTTTCTTTGAATATTTAAACGAGCCCGAGGCAAGCCTTTGATGCAATCTTCTTATTACGGCGGCTAAGACCTTTCATTTTCTTATTAAAAGATTTGATTAGAATAAATACAAATATGTAGATGTAGTCTAAGCTACTGTTAGCGTATATAGTGTTGTTTGTGTTTTTTTTATGGAGCTAATTGTCTTCATAGTTTTAACGAAAATAGATAATTAAATGTAAAAAATATTTATTTTTTTATATTTAATTAACCTGTTTTTAAATTAAGAATGTTTACATTATGGTTTTTAGTGTAATGTTGGTAGCGAATCAGTTCAGCAATAGCTAAAAGTTTTTTAAGGTTTTTAGTAAGATAATTTTTGCTTGTAAGTGTTTGGATAATAAATTCTAATAGTGAAAAGTAAATTTAAGTGGCAGTTTTATTTAATATAGTTCAATACATTATTTTTTAATTACATTTGCATGCTGTTTAATATTTTATTACATACATTATAGCATACGCGTTCGCCCCTCGGTCTAGAATTACTAACCTACAGAGGGGTATAAAAGTAAAAATGTAAAAAGTCTGTTTTCACATGCCTCCAGCGATGAGGAAACGTTCATATTTAAATTATTATATAACAAAAGAAAAGTACGTTGATTAAATAAAATGTTAGAAATGGTTCACTTGTGTTTGATAATTTGATTTAATTCTTATTTCAGAAATTTCTAGGTTATTTTTTTTATATTTTAGTCCCAAACTTCCCAGTTAGTCTTATAAAATTAGAGAAATAAATGAGTGAGAATCGAACTCACAACCATTGAATTTACAACATCAGGCTGACAGTAACAGTTCTTATTGCACACAAGAAACTAAAAGAAAATTAGGACGATTTTTTTTTGTTTTCCAAAAGAAAGAAATAGTACTGAGCCTAAAGCATAAAATATAATTGGATTTTAATTAAAAATTATATTATAAAATTAATAATTCTCTTTGTAGGCAATGTAGGTTATTCAAGCGTCATCCGGCCATTAGAGAAATGCTGTATGAAACAAACCCCGCGAGGTTTTTCATTATCTTCTACATTATCAGCTTATTAAAGTACAAAGTATATGCGGAATATACGCAATATATTATTTATTGGTAGAATCTGTACACGCAACTGTTGTGAGTTCGATTCTCACGTGTAATTATTTTCATTTCCTCGCTTTGATAAAAAGACAAAACGCGGCGTTGAATTTCGCTCACATACGGAACATTTCGAAAATTGGACTGAAAGTGGTCGCAAAAATTACTTAGCTGATTTTGAAGTGTCTTAAAATAACAGTTGAGAAAAAAATGTACCTAAAGGAAACATTAAAAATAACAAGCTTGCCAGATCAAGCAATAAATTGTGTTTAAATTGTATTCTTTCTTGATTTCAGTGCACCAAAAAAGTGGCAGAATTACCTGAAACAAAGAAAAAATTATAAATATATTTTTTTTTAAAGTTATTGGAGTTACGAGAAATGTATAAATATAATAAAAAGATATATTTTATCAATCATTTTATAATCTTTATTCTTACATGTTTAAATTCTTTTAATTTATAATAATTATTAAAAAGTAACAATTTTTACACTAAAATTTAATACTATGGGATTAACATGGTGGTGCAAGATTCTGTCTATTTGTATCTCGTGGTGTTGAGTATTACCACTCTACATGCAATGCCTCGATATTTGGAAAAAGTAGAGAGCAGAGTGCCTGAACCATTTTACCCTATTATGTAGGAAAAGCAAGATATATTTAAACTGCTTCTATACATAATAAGACATTTGTATAAGTAATGTGAGTATAGAGAACAATAACATTCGCTAACTTTACTTCATTATATCGCTACTAAAATGCACACGTGGAAGTCTCGAATACAGGCAGCATTGCGGAATGTACGACACATTTCAAACATGATGTAGAGTCAGCATAATAATTTTATAATTCACTATAGACTTTAAAATGTAAGATAGAAAGAAAATCCCGTTTTTTCCGTTCCGTTCACCGCTACTTTTTCTTACTACTTACCTAATTAAACGCCAAATTTAAACTTTCTTAGTTCAGTAATTTCGTGTATACGTTGTCTATCTGTCTTTTAGTAATGGAATAACTGTTGTATATACATTTAAAGATTTAATGAAAACTATTTGCTTTACTCATATTCATATAATGTCTATACAAAACGATAATTTTAAATGTGAACATTGTGAAGAATAATTTTTCAAATGTCAATACTTTTTCTTTTTTGCCGACAGTACTCTACTAAGTATAAAATAAAATTTCGAGTAAGAGAAATCTACCCAAAGCTACCAAGTGCACGCTTTTTGAGATGTCACTTGTTTGTTCTAGCAGACGTCCATTTTAAAATTGTTTCGTGTTTTGTTAATATTAAAATATTCATACTTATTTAGTAGCTATAGCGAAATATAATTGACTTTTCATATATACATGTAAAATGTAAAGATAATCTATATTAATATTAAAAAACCAAAAAAACATGTTTGTTTGAACGCAATGATCTTAGGAACTACTGGTCCGATTTAAATATATTTTTTGGAAAATAGTCCATTTATCGAGTAAGACAATAAGCTTACGTTATATCACGTTAATAGTTTCGATGTAACTTATTTATTAAACTGCTACGGGTACGAAGTCGCCGGTAAAGCTAAAGTCAATAAATGAAGAAGGTTTTTTAAAGGTAAAAGTAATAAAAAGAGCCCTAGACTTAGAAGTACCTTCGCGCTCTATCCTGCACCATACTAGGATAGCAAAATGGAACCTGGCTTAATATGTAAGTAATTAAAAAACTCTTCTTGTGTTATATAGTCCATTTATTAAGGAAGGCTATATAAACTTACTATATTTGGGGTCAGAATTACCTTTTTAATAAAATTTATTCCTATTTAATTTAAATTAGATTTTGGGCATTGGACTTTGGAACACGCAGACGAAGCCGCAAAAAGAGGCTAGTATTTGAACATATACCTACACCTATGTTTTATTCGTATAGCGGGTCGACATGTCACTCTGCATAATGTAATTAGATATTCGGAATAAACTTCTGATCCATTGGAATTCGATGGTGACCTTTTAACTAATTTGATAGGGTCTGGTACTGTCACGGAATTTATTCTACGAAATTTTCTTCTATGAACGATAGTGGATGTATAGGTATGTAGGTATTTTAGTTGGTACTAAAACAAGTATATGAAGACTTTTTTTAATAATATCTTTGTATTTTCAATTACTAAGTTTATAAAGCCAGATAATATTAAAAATATAATTTTGTCTTCTTTGAAAACGGCTAAAGGTTCGAGTCAGTCGGGAGATTAATTTCTAATTTTATTTCTGTCTCCCTGCTCTAGCAGACTGTGTGAAGTTCGGCGGTGAGCTCCACCACTCAACACACAATGTTTCGAGAATTCTGTGGAAAATTGGGATCGAAGGGTTTTAATACTAGGTACCTTTTGCCTACCTTTTACTTTTTAAGTAATATTTTAACTCAAATTTATAAAGAATTATCCTATAATAATTATCATGAATTAACGCTCTAGTTAAATCCGTCACGCACGACGGGACGAGCAGACAGACGGCCAGACGTTCAGTGCCTACCCTATAATTGTGTAGTTAGTTAACCTTTCAAAGACAATGGAATCTTGTCTTGTAATTAAATGTTTATATATTAAAATTACCTATGTATATTTTAATCGACTTGAGCACAATATTCGATATTTAGTTTAGGCGAAAATATTTTAACAAATCACTATTGGAAGCCGAAATTGAGGTCTGCGTTAAGATCCGCCAATCAACACACAATGCCTCGAGAAATAGGCGGAAAGTGAAGTACAGTAGTGTCTTAACACTAGGTTCCCAGGTTCCGTCTGTCTACTATGCTATGTGCAGGATAGAGCTTCACGCTGTGCTAAATAAAATAAATATTTTATATACAACATATAGGTATATATGTATATGACCACTTCAGTTAGTGTTTCAGGGTTCTGTCATAAAAATGCTAATAAGGCTCCAACAGCGTCGAGGCTAATTAATGCTTGAGTACATTTTACGAGTTCATCAAGTTTTTGGCAACTACGAAGTGTGATTTTCAACTTGGAACTGAGAGAGGTTCATTCTCTTTTATAATTGCATATAAATGTTTGTCTGTTTATTTTAAATTTGTATTGTTTAAGCTTTTAGTTACAATATTTAACTGTTAAGGCTGTAGTGGCACAACGGGTCGGTATGTAGCTGAAAAGGCGAATATTGTGAATTCAATTTCTTGTTGTGAATTATTTTTATCTGGAAAGTCTGCCAACCTGCATTGTCCCTAGGGTTAAAACACTAGGTTCTCTATGCTTATGTATATGCGTAATGCAGCGGGAAGCTAAAAATATATATAAATAAATATCACAAACACTCGTATGTATATTAATAAAAAAGTGTTAGACTTCATTACCCAACACGCAAAAGCCCAAAAGATAATATTTTTTGTTTCATTAACCCATCTCTATCAAACCTACGAAGAATAAAAGTAACAAAATATATTACTTCACAAAAAAGCCTTTTATAACGGGAAAAAGTGAAAACTCTTAACAAATTAAGGTTCCCTTAAAAATTGCAGATTCCCCCAGAGACTTGAAAGCGATCGGTTAATTACTGATAATAAGATTAGAATATTAATTGAGATATCTAGTTGCAGGTCTGTTTCGGGAAAAGAAAATTATCTCCTGGAAGGCTTGGCTTAATACTTTTAAACCGATTTAAAAGAGGAGGTTATGAGTTTCACTTGTATTTACTCGTATTTGGTATTGTTGGAATTGATAGCAAGTACGCATCCTAAATTTTGCAAGTATAAGTTAGTATATTTGTGTACTTGTTCCCAAATTTCTCATAAACCAGAACTAAGTAGCAGAACAACACTGCACGTCGTTCTTCCAATGTAAAGAAATAAAAACGTTCACAATCATCCACACTCAGAGACACTAATCATCATCTAACTGACATCAAATCGCTATAAATTCATATACAGTTACCTCTATAATATCAGTTAAGCTCTAATTGACATTTCTGTGTAGCTTTGGCAAGGCAGAGGCAAGGAACATTGTCATTTAATAAATAATGTGAGCAGACTTCAGTATTCGTACCATGTAGGTTATATTTCAAAAGGACCTACCGTAGGCAATAACACGAAAAATGTTCTGAGCATTAGCTAGAGAGACGTGATTCTTGTCTTTATGTACGTTTACATATATATGTATGATATTATGTTTATATATTATATGTTTTACTTTCTTTATTATCAACTTCACGCTGTATCCCGCATATAAAAAGGTGGATACGCAGAAGGAATCTAGTGTTAAGTTAAGACACTCCGTTCCCCACTTGCCGCCTCTTTTTGCTTCAACACCAGAGCGAATAAATGAAAATATTACATACTTCAGTTTTCATTAAAACCTAAATATCTAGACATATTTGAATGTCTATTAATATGTAAAGTTCAGACAAGGTTAACAGACGAGACTTTTGTCAACTGGACAAAACATCGAGGTAATAATATCTATAGGTATGTAATTTTACTAAAGTAATATAGGAGGTACAGTGACGCAATGGAACGTACGTACGGTTGTAAATACAATGGTTGTAGGATCAGGGGAATCTAGAATCAGGGGAATCTAGGGGGATCTAGAATCAGGGGAATTAATTGTCTTTTCCTTGCTTTGGTTCCTTGCTCAGGTGGGGGCCAATTGTGACGCAGGGACATAAGTGTATGAACTGTAAATGCAACAGGTTGTGGGTTCGATTCCCACCCGAAGAAATGAAATATTTAATGTTTTCATTTCTTCGCTCTGATGTCGTTGCAAAAGCGTGATGCAAAAGCGGAGTGCCCTCTGCCTACCCTGCTACATGCGGAATATAGCGTGAAGATTATTTTATTTATTTTTTTAAATATTTGAAAGGAAAACTTTTCTAATACGCCTGTATTAGAAAAACTTCGGGCGCTATAAATACTGAACGCCTAGAATTAAATCTTAAAAATACGAATTACGGTAAAACAATGGAGTTTGAATTTATTTATTGCTCGCTAGACTTAGCGGTTTGCTTAAGCAGTCTTCTTAATGGTCGGGCCATTAGGAAAGAGGTGACTGTCCTATGATAATTTTAAAATTTTGATTAAATCCAGCACGTCAAGTAGCGGAGATAAGGGAGAGAGTGGAGAATATAGTCATCTATTACTAGTTATCTTTGACTACTTAAATGCATGAAAATATTTAAAAAAATCGTAAAGAATTCAATAGAATTTTATAAATTAAAATATTAATTAAAATTGAAATGACATTTTAAGTGCCTAAGGTAACGTATACCTATTTCTATATTAAATCATACTGAAGTATCCCAAAAGCTAACGGGAGTGCCAATGGGTTACATTGAACGATATACAAGAAAAAAATTCTAATTCGACTCAGTAGTTTCGGAGATCAGCACGTTCAACCAAAGAACCTTTCAGTTCTATAATATTCCTACAGAAGAATAAAGGTCTGACTGAAAACGATGAAGTTTGGAAGAAATATAAAAAGTAAGGGATTCCACCCGTAAATACGAAAAAATCTTTAAATGGACAACAAAACTGTAAAAATACGAAAAATTAAAACCAACTGTTATAGCCACACGTACTTAAAACTTAATCAACCATGCTGAGAGCGGCACGAACAAAGCGCCACCTGAAAAATGTACCAACTATGGATAATTACGTACTTCTTAACTACATCTGACTTGAGCCACCAACGCTTGTTTACTTCTGGACTTAAAAACTTAGTGTTTGCAGGAAATGGTGGAATTGGTAGTTTAGTGATAATTAGTGCTTTTTTTTAGGTTTACGCCGAATTTTCTGTTTAAAAAAGGGTATAAGCCAGCAACTACAGTAGTAATAATTGCTTAAGAATTTTCTCTTACGGGAATCTAATATAAATAGTTAAATTAAATCAAAAATGATCATCTCGATATGGATTCATACTGAAACACACAATTCCAGCATTATTGCATAGGTAGGTGTAAGTTAAACTAAAACCCTCTTTTTTGAAAGTCAGTTAAAATGAAAATGTATACGGTATACCACAAATACAACTCATTTTCAACCTATTCTTATTATATTTCCAAACGTCAAAAGAAATATACGCAAAATGGCGTTTGCCAAATAATAGCTGAAGATATATTCAAATGCGCTCTGCCCTCAGATGGACCCTCGTTATATAACGTTTTATCGCTGTACGAATACGTAAAACTATGCTAATAAAATGTTTGATTTATAGAAATAAATAAAAAAGGGCGGAACGGGCCCGCGGCGGTGCACCCTTCATATACGGTTATGTTTACAATATCCCAGAATAACTGAGAAAAAATCTTAATATTCACACATTTACTGGTTATCGTCAGTAGCAGCTTAATAGTTCTACCCGCGTAACGGCTACCCCGTACGGTACGGGAACCCATTGTTAAGACATTCCGGTCCCCACGTCTCACCCGACTTTCGAGACATTGTATGTTGAGTAGCGTAACCCAACGACTTATTTCAAGTAATAAGACGTGGTGGACTTTTTTTCATTGTAAACTTCAGTTATATTCGAACCCACAGTATGAACAACACATATAGATATTACTCTCTTTATTAGTATAGAATTGTACATATATAGAAAAACTCTTTCTTTACTGACTGAGTGACAAACAATGCTCAGATAAAACAACGCGGTGTAGAAAGATGAAATTAGATTTTTAAGTTTCATGGGGAATTCCCGAAATCGCTATGGGAACGGGTAAAACCGGATTTACCATTTTACCTAGAGTACTACTGCTTATACAGTAAGATATATACTACACTACTACTTATATAGTAAGATATATCTTATACCTTAGATAAAACATTATAGATCGATGGTGGCCGCGGGCGTATTCCCATTATGTTAATACTTGGGCCGGTGGCCACAAAATGTTTGCTTTAGCCGTGTCATTCGCAATATCACTGTTTGATCTGCACAGTAATATCAATTTTATATTTATTTATCGTTATTTATTATTATTTACTTACGTGGAATATTCAATTGTGTTCTTTGTTTTTGTTTGTATAAGTCTTTTATTTGTAAATGCATACGTAGGTGTAACTGGGTGTGACTGTAAACAGGATGGTTATAGGTTCTATTCTCACTCGAAGAAATTAATAGTTTGCATTACTATACTCTGACAAGGCAAATCATAGCATCTATTCCCGCTACTCTACACGCTATGTCACGACTTCGGGCGAAAATGGAGAACGGAGAGTTTCTTGATTTACAAAAATGTAAGAAAAGTTATTTAAATTAATTTAAATATCATTACCTTTTTATTCATTTTACCCTTCTGTACAAAATTCAAATATTTTTCTTATAGTGCTTCTCGTAAAATCGTTTCGCCGCAATAAATTATGTTTAGCTTAATAATTCATTGTAATAAATTCTTTATGGAGCCTTTTATTAAAACTACAAAGTTTACAATATTTTTGCGCTTAAAACAAGTAGTTTAGGCCACCTGCGTTTAGGAAAGATGAATTAAAGCACCGCTATATATTCTGATATGAAAATATATGTAAACGACATTGCGGCACAATAGTGGTTATACAACATGTTTTTTTAGCTTCACGTTATAACCCATACAAACTAATGTATGTAGAGGGAACCCGGGAACCTAGTGTTAAGATACTGTGTTCCCATTAACACACTTCTATTCACCATTTTCCATCAAATTCTCGAGGTATAGCATATTTAATGGTCAACACATTGTTTTGCGAAATGAAAATATTCAATATATATTATACAATTCTCTCCCCTAAGTGGGAATCGAACTCATAACAGTGATGAAGTCCCATTTCTCTCTGGCTATTCTGCTACAAATTAAAAGGATACGTATAAAAGAGTCCCCAGGAGTATTAGAACTCATAACCATTGCTATTAGACAAACTTACTGCATATTTAGCACGGCGAGTCGATTTCAGCATGTTGTAATTTGTCGAGGGAATTTCATAGTAGTAGTAGAACAGTTATTCCAGAAATGATATTTTACAGAGCAAAGCACCGCTCTCAACCTAACGATCGTCGTCTCACCTGACCGCGGCAGTAATTGGTGCCCAGCGTGGTACCACTGGCAACGCCAGGAGTAATTAACATTTATATTACATGTCAATTTTAACTTTTTAAAAAAATATATTTTCGTTTGTACGGAGAAAATAGTTTAACATTTCCATTTTTTTTTTAAATTTGCATCACTTAATTAAGATTTTATAATGGCACGACGCTTTTGGTCTATTATGGAATATGGTTTTAAAAGAGTTGGTTATTCTTACGTCGTTTTGTGGTGTATGTAATTTAATTAAGAAATATAATTAATGTTCTGTTTATTTTTCGTTTAAATAGAGCATTTTTAAATGATTTAAATGTAGTTAAATATTTTTTTTATTATAATACATTTTTTAATTTATCTTCTTTAATTTATACTTAAGAATATACTCATGTATTTTTTATACATTATTCGGATTTCGGATTGAAAACAGAATTTTCAATTCGGTTCTTGAGATAAGCGCTTTCATCTAAAACAAACTTACAATTTTTTCATATTTGGACGATCACATTTATTAAATCTATACCAATATTATTATTAGTACATATTCAAGAAATTCACATACGTTGTCTAGCAATTTGGAACAAGTCTTTAATATCCAGGTCGTTCATGTTCACGAATAAGTTAGGTTCGTTCAATTATCTGGTTGGGCTGGCTGATTGTATACACGTACACAGCAAACTTTGACTGGTTCCGACCACCAGTTCTACTTCCATGTGAAACTTTGAAACACTTTGTTGCTAAGCCAATGTATTAGAATCAATTATTTCTGGTAATTTGTTTGGTCGTAGCCTTAAAATGTCGTCGATTTAAGCACGATAGTTGAGGGTTCGATCGCCACTTAACACTCAATCCTCAAATGGGGACTGGAAAGAGGGTCTTAACATAAGGTTCCCTCTGCTTACCTTGCTATTTGCGAAATACGTGATGCTGTATATATGTATACTTTTATTTATTTATTTTCTTTCTAGCTATGGTAACAAGACATAGTGCGGCATTGGGTTTCACCACTCATCACGCAATATCTCAAAAACAGGACAGAAAGTAGGGTTGTTACCTAGTGTCTTATCACTACCCTAAAAAATCAAAGAAAAATTTGTGTAATTTCTAAAAACAATCCGTTTACAAACTCTAAACATTCACTCAGACAATGTATTAGCGAAACTTATAATTGCAAAACAAACGCTTATTGCTTTGAACGAAGGTTGTTAACCGACGTGCGACGTCCAAAATATTACTAGCGCTTAAACTAGAAAACTAGTGTTGAAAATGTGGTTTTAATTTTCACCTGTAAGTTTTTTTTTGTATAATTTTAATTAATATTTTAAACATCAAAAGGTATTTAGTGCAGCAGCAGTAATAGCAAGATAGACAGAGGGACCCTAGTTAAGACGAAATCAACTTGTTTATTGGCTCAACTCTTCGCTGCATTTTGTCTTGTAATCTTCAGAGAATAGAAAAAGATAGAAGAAAGAAAAGAAAAAAAAAGATAGCAGAAGAATTAAAAATAATTGTCTCATCTCGAGTGGAACTCGTATACACAACCACCCTGCTTACGGTCAGACACTGTGCCACTCGAAGGACGAAACCACCAAGACCTCAATGAGAACTTTTTATTATGCCAAATTAGGTTCCTAATCTGGCTTTTCTGCTTTCGAGGAAAAAGGCATAGTACTATACAAATTTTCCCAGAAGTATTAGAACCTATAACCATTACATTTAGACAGACTTATGGTATATTCAGAACGATAGAGTCGATTTCAGCATATTGTAATTTATCAAGGGAATTTCATAGCATAACAGGCGTCTACATCTAAGGCTTTCCCGCTCATACAATATGCACAACGTAAATTCCATGCATCGATTAAAGTGAATGCCACTTAGGCACTTAATAACTTTGAATCAAAATTACTTGTGGATGGAAATTATGTTTAAATATTTGTAGAGCAGCTTCACGCTCTTTCCCGCGTAGGAGGATAGGCAGAGTGAACCGAGTGTCAATACACTTCGTTCCTCACTTTATGTCCACTTCAATATCAAAAATTAATCAAGTTCAATTTCATCTCGCTGGCCCACTGGTACAGAACCTCAATTTTTTTCCAACTTCACGCTGTATCCCGCATGTAACAGGGCATGCAAAAGGACTTTAATGTTCAAACACTTCGTTCCTCACATTCCGCTAAATTCTAGGGGCATGACGGGTTGAGTGGCGGAACACAACGCCGTGGTTTGCATCGATACCCGAGCAAAGATATCAAAATATTAAATATTTCATTTCCTCGAGTGGGAATCGAATCCACAACCTCTCTAAGACCACTCATATTAAGCAATTTTATATTTAAAGCATAACCGCACTTAGTATGCATACAACAACTGTCAGTATCGCTTGGACTTCAGAACATGAATAAATTAAATTAAGCCGGACTTCGCAGCAAATATGTTATTTAAACGCAATCATAATCCTGGGTTAGTTTTGGTTGTGACTTACTGTTGCGATGGTTACGGGTTCAATTTCCACTTAAATAATATTAATCTATTAATATTTCGTAGTAGGTTTAGGTAATATACATTATTTGTATTTATAGGTATGCTTATATTATAAAACTCATATAAGATAAACAGGGAAATGAAATTAGTCTACAAAAGATAACTAAAAAAATATATGAGGCTATCGTGGCGTAGTGAGTCAACGTCCTACAGTGATAGCGATGGTTGTGGGTTCGATGCTCCCTTGAAAGAAGGATTGAGTTTATTTTTTTTTCATTTATCCGTCCCTGTAGACAAAATGTGGTGTTCTTATTAAGTTTGAGTAATATATATAGGTGAAAATATTTAATAAATATTTAAAACCTAGAATTTATAACTAAAATCTCCGCTTTAAAATTTCAGACAGTATTAAAATAAACAAAAAAATTGACGAACTAACGAAATTCTCGTTAAAAACTCCTTTATGAAACGCTTGCGTCACTTCAATTTACACCCATCCTTAAAAAGTGTTCGATTCGGAGCGATCGAGGCTAAAGACCTCGCAAATTACTCAAAGTGCGAACAATCAGTGGCTTTTTGTTCTTCCCCCAATAACTTCCCTATTTCTATTTTAATAATTTTTGATACTTCGATAAATACAAGTAGTATTATAAATATGAAATATGGAGGATGGATGCTTCTTCCACTTTAATGCAAAAACTACTGAACGAATTTATATGAAACTTTATAACAATATAGCTTTATGTATAAACTATATTACTATAAAATTTCATCTAAAACGTATGCTAATATTTATGTAAAGATTTTGTATAATTTGGCTATAATATAACAATTAAGTTTAAGCGGGCGAAGCCGCGTTTGATTCTTGAGATACTAAAAATGGTAATGAGCTAGCGACGGTAAAGAAATAAATAAGAATCATTATTGTACGGTCAAATAAAGTGAATATTTTTATGGCCTTCGTAGCGTAGCGGCACAGCATCGGACTATACAATTGTGAGTTCGATTCCCATTCGAGGGAATAAATTATTTTTTTATTACTCTAAACAATGAGCGGCTTTAAGTCCCCCCACACAACATACAGCATATAGAAAAATTGGGCGGATTTTAGGAAAACCGAGAAACTGAATGTCTTAATACTAGGTTCCCTTGGTCTAACTTGCTATAGTTTTTTTTTTTACAACTGCTTAGGGACCCTCCCTCCAAGAAAACCTCCTTCCTCCAACGTCTACTTTTTAAGTCATAATATATTTGTGATATTACTTATGAATACTTATTGCTAAATCTTCTTTCTCAGTTCTTGTCTATAAAAAGTTAAAATGACTCCAAAAATTACCATTAAAAACACAAAAATGATAAACTTATTTGAAAAAAACCAAAGATATTTAATATTTTTCCATATAAACACACAATTTACAATACAAAAGTTAATATAACAATGATCACGATCTAAGAATCTAATAGAATAACAAAAGTAGTTTCAAAGTGAACTCGCTAATATAATTGTATTGCGGTGGAACTTCCACGGCGTTATTAAGACGATCGTCACATAGAAAGTTTGTGACAATAATATCTTTTATGTATACTTGTATATAATATATGGCCTTTAATGAAAAAAAAGAAACTAATACATATCTTTAAGATTTTTAAAATTGAAACTGCTTATATTAGAACGAGTTACTAGCTCTTTTTTTGCAGCTTTACGCTGTATCTCCAACATAGCAGAGTAAAGGCAGAAGAAACCAGGGAACCTTATGTTAAGACACTGCGTTTCTATTAAGACACTTCCGTTCCCGCTGTTAGCCGAATTCCAGAGGCAATGTGTGTTGAGTAGTAGAACTCACCGCCGCATTTTGCCTTCTTATCGAAGCAAAGAGATAAAAATATTAAATATTTCATTCGAGTGGGAATGGAACCCACAACCGTCCTGTTTACAGTTACAATCTTTTTCCTCTGCGCCACAAGTAATTTAATGTAAGAGCCAATACTTAATATAAAGAATTAAAACATTTTTATACATATTTCACAAAACAACTATCAAATTCAACTATTTAGCTGCAATTCCGTATACATTTTGGCTTTTCACAAAGTTTGTCGAAGTTCTATCGCTATAGAAGTTCGGAGCACTACGCGTCTAGACTCCTAGATCCAGGATACAGTTAGAACGTGGAAGCCCTAACGATCGCTGCCACCTGACGTTACGTACAGGAAGTTTCATTTGCATTGCGAAGTCTCGATTAGTTTCTAATAGTTATTGATGAGCTTTATATTATGGTATATTTATCTAATGTAAATATTTGTATGGTGATCTGTTGAACATGTTATTATGTTGTAGTGTAATAACTAATTATAATATTTTTCCTTAGGGAACATGGGAACCTTCCCTGGCTGAACTCATTACCACGCTTGGCCTCGTTACTAGAGCGAGAAAATGAAATTATTAAATATTTAATTTCCTCGAATGAGAACGGAACCTACAACCGTCACGTTCACAGTCAGACGCTAGGCAACGCTTAATACAATTAAAACAAAAAAGCAATTTTAATAAAACTTCCACATATATAAAACCGTCTTAGTCTTAACAAGAAGTGCAAGGTGCTGAAATCCAATAACTGCAGTTTACAAACACTTTGCCTGGATTACGGGATTTCGAAACCCGCAATTCCGGGATTATCGCAATAGAATCGAACCCAATCCAATCGGTAGCACTAAGCCTTTGAAAACTACTTTAAAGTTAGGAAAATATTTTTTAATACGAGAATAGTGTCAAGTTATTTAAATTGTTTTTTTTTATAGATTCACGCTATATCCCTTATATATATTAAGATGGATACGTAGAGGGTTAAGATATTCTTTTTTCCGTTTTCCGCCCAATTTTCTTCTTAGATATTGAATGTTGAGTGGCGAAACTCAACGCCGCGTTTTGCCGGATTATCAGAGGGAGGTAATGAAAATATTTAATTCCTCGAGTGTGTTCCCGCCTACCAATCGAACCCCCAACCGTCGCGTTTACTGCCAGAGCGTGCCGCTGCTCCACGAAAGACTTTATAGTGTTGATACGGCCTTTTTCCAACAAAAGATTTACAATATCCAAATAAAATTAGCTTCACGCGGTATCCCGCACATAGCCGGTTAGGCAGAGGGAACCTAGTGTTAAGACACTCCGTTTCTCACTTTCTGCCGAATTCTGGAGGCATTGCCGCCCTTTGCCTCGACACCAGAGCGAAAAAATGGAAATATAAACGTAAATAAATATTTCGCTTCCCCGAATGGAATTCGAACCCACAACCGTCGAGTTACAGTCACACCCTCGTGCCTCTGCGCCACGACGACCAACACACTAATTAATATAAACGTTTAAAATAAACTTATATACATGTAGATATATATTATATTACATATACAGGGTGTCCCAGGAGTCAACGATAAAACGAAAACAGGTGATAGACCAAGTCGTGACAGTTATGAGAAAAATATTAAAAAAAATCTGTGTCAAGTATTTTTGATATTATATTGATTTAAAAAAAATTCGGAAAAACCGACAGCCTGTAATGATTTTTCAAGTTCTAAGACTACAAATATTACTCTTTTTTCATTTTTTTTTCTGTAATGTAATCATGAGTAACCCTTCTGTGAATTATAGTTTAAGATTGAAATATACCTGCATCAGTTTTCAATAAAATGTGGTGTTTTTGCCAAACATTTAATTCAAAATATTTACTACACCCAACTTTAACCGACTGTACTGTAAAAAAAATGTACTACACTGTTTTTGCAAGTAACTTTAAAAGTTGGCGCATTTAATCTGGATTCCGAAATGGTACGATACTTGCTGGATTACTTCTTTGTTGAAGAGAGAAAAATCGAAATACACGATAATCGGGATGGCGTTCAACGTTTTGGTATCTTTTCCGATACATTCTAGCTGCAGCATTAGCATTACATAACCACTCTCCATGAATGAAATGCATATTGGCAATGTTTCAAAGACCGAGTATATGGCCTGCGAGAGCCCGGACTCCAGCACTATCCTTATAAGTCCTGGGCCAGCCTCTAAGTCGGAAAAGGTTTGGACGGTATCCTGCGACCACAGACCACACCAGTGACCTTCCGCCACTTAGCCCAGGCAACGCTTATCCGACCATGGATATCCTAATCGATGCCTCCAGACTCGTGCATGACGGATCTAAAATACCTGAACTTTTCCGACTGTCGACTTGGTCTATCACCTGTTTTCGTTTTATCGTTGACTCCTGGGACACCCTGTATATATACCTCTATTCTACTTTAATCAAGTGCAGTAAGTTAGGTTCCAAGCTACAGTGAAATGCAAATGCGGTTCAGGCAATATTGCCATCCGTCACTGGAACATTTCGTTCTCATTCTTGAAAGAAATAGATTTAGATTTACCGCTTCGTCATTTCACTCAAGTGGATACTTCTTTTATTATTTTACTAAAATTTTCATGCGGTTTTGCCCGCGTTGTCGTATAGAAATAACTTAAAATATGTAATACGCAACAGAAGCTCTCAAGCTCTCTTGTTTCTTACTTCACTTACTAACTAACTTAACTTCACGCTTTATCCTTAGCGGGATAGTCAGAGAGAACGGAGCGCCAAACGCTACGGTCTCTACATACCTCTTTCGCCTCGTCCACTGTCATCGACCTTTTCATACGTGCCCTTCGGGGGGTTCTCATGCTTTGTACGTGACCTTTCTCCAGTATCTTTGATACTGTGTTTTTGAAGGTCAGACGAGAACTCCCCATACCTCTCTTACCACAATTGATGTGATATATACAGGGTGGAATTGTCAGCGCCACTTTAAATGAAACCACAGTTTTAACTACTCTATAAAAGCCTAATATAATTCGGAAAAAAAATAATTCTCAAAAATGAAAAAGTTTTTTTTTTTCAAACAAAATAAATAATAAAATTATCGTTTTAAAATAAAACGCCATTTGTAAAGTATAACATAGGCACGCACACACTTACCTGTCAAAGCGGCAACGTCGCATACGTATGTGTGCGTCACTCGAAATACAGGTATGGATAAAAATCGTGAAATGAAAAAAAAATCCTACGTCCAAACCGTTGAGGTACCTTGATTATTTTTTTTAATTCTGGGTTTGAAATATTTTACCCTATATGCAGTTTCAGTAAAAGAAGCGCTGCCTCTTCCACCCTGTATAGTATAGTGTCAATAAATAGTTAACGAAAAGTGATTTTCTCAATTTGAACCATTAGTTCCAGAGATTAGCGTATTCAACCAAATATACATAGTTTTACAATATTACACAAGACATAAGATAGAGAAGACGTTTAGAAATTAGTATAGATATTATTGAAGCAGGTATAGATTTCCTTTATACAAAAAAGGGATTATGGTATATATTCCATATAATAATCATTAAATTTTCTACTTAACTCGTATAATCAAGAAATTTTAAAAAAACCAGTAGTCTAGAAGTGGTGCAGGAGTTGGGTCTTATAAAATTTTATGTCATCCTACCGACATTACAGCACGATGTCGGTAGCCAGAGAACGTTATATTGTATTTATTGTGCCTTTAATAGATATTGCTATAATAAAACTATTAATATAGAAAATTATTACTATAATAATAACAATATGAAGTTCGTGTATTGATATTTGTATTGGAATGCTGATATTTGGTACTCTCATGAATTTAGTGAGGTGCTTTTAAGACTGCTTATGAGGGTTGGTTATTCTTAAATTAAATAAAGGGAACAACCACTACATAATTTGCTAAATCGTAGACAAAAAAGTAAAAAAGTTCATCAAATAAAAAAAAAATGTGGAATAGATGATTCTAATCAAATTAAAACACTGATTTATCATAGTAGACCGAAGAAGGGAGAGCGGAGAGATAAGTGAGATCTATAGAAACGTTTTTTTGACATTTCAATTAACGTACTTTGTAAAGTTTTCTATTTACCTACTGCCTACCTGCTGCTTTTCAGTGATTAAGTCAAAAACTGAAATTGTCGTTATTATAATTAACAAATACGTACACGCAAACATGTTTTCGATATGTAATGTATAAATAAACATTAAGATATGTAAAAAAACATTTGTTTAGATATTACTTAGCCTTAGGTTTTTTTAGAGTAAAAATTTTAAAAAAATGTAAAAAAAAATAATGGTACGGAAGAAAACGACCATACGTCTGTAAAGCTATCAAATTTTAAATAATAATAATAATAATTAAAAAAAAACGCCAGCTTTCTTCTGCCTACCCCCCTAAATGCGGGATAAAAAAATTGAGGTCTCGCAAATTGTAATAGCTGATTCTAAACACATATCTATATTGTTTTCATTATATATACATATAAACTCACCCTCAGAGATAGATCTCAAAGAGATTAACCGCTTACTTAGCTATCTAGAACACGTATATGAATATTCGATTTGTACAAAAGAAACATCGTCAAAGCTTATTTTCATGTTAACAAGTAACAATTCTAAAAGTATTTTTCATTATTTCTGAAATAAAAAAAATAAATCTGCTTCACGCTGTATCCTGCACAGAGCAAGGTAGGCAGAGGGAACCTACTGTTCAGACACTCCGTTCCCCACTTTCTGGCGAATTCTGGAGGCATTATGTGTTAAGTGTATATAATATGTTTAAGTAAATTAATTAAAACGCTCTTTAACAATTACTTACATACATAGTACGTGTATTCAATTCCACGAAGTTTTGTGAGAATTTTCTTACCTGTAATAAAAGTAAATTTTATTTATTATAAAAAATTTACTCAATCCAGAATTTGGTGGAAAGTGGGGAACGAAGTGTCTTAACTACGGGTTTCTTCTGCCTATCCTGCTGTCTGCGAGATACAGCGTGGAGCTGATATATCTATGTAAATATATTAAAAAATCATTTGAATTTTAATAATAACAATATTTTTAAGCGTGAAAAAAAATTACATAGCGGTATTTGAACCCTCGCCTTTTGAAACTATATTACCTACTATACATTAAATGAACGAATTAATTTAATATACTATATAATAAATAAACGAATCTTTTGATTGCGTTGAACTAGAAGATCATTTTTTTTGTAATATAAGGGTATGTGTCCTCGCGATCTTGAGATAAATGGAATTGACAGACCGATAGGCGGACAACAAAATGATCCTATAAGGGTTCCTTCTTTCCTTATAAATTACGGAACCCTAGAAATATTTAAAATGTCTCCACTAAGCTATTATAGTATCGTAATATTTACACACTAAAAAGTTGCATTAAAAAAATTACAGCCCACAGTACTGTTCCTACATGGAGCAAACAACAAAGAAATCTAAAACATTCGCACGTCAACTTTTTATTGAGCCCTGTCGCTTATAAAATTTAATATTCATGAAATTATACCGCTCTTCTGAAATATCTCTCAAAAAATCATGAAATTATACCTTATTCCAAATACAATAAAGTTTAAAATACATTAAATCGAAGATTTACATGTGATAAGTTAGAGCTGAAGGCTTCATTCCAGTGAGGTTCTGGAATGCTGTAAATATGACAATGTGTTTATTTTCTAAATTACATTTGGGTTTCAAGATGGGTTTGTGAAGAATTATGAACTATTAAGTTCCTACTACATACTTTCTAAGGCACTATGTATGTTACATTGGGTGCGAGTGACTTCAAGTTCCACTTATAAAGAGAGGGAATGGAATAAATGATGTTCTCGTATTGAAAGTATTTCTTTTATTTTTTCTAGGCGTTAAACGCTATCGACTCTGCGAACTTCTCATGCCTCTTCCACAGTCATCAACCCGCCCATGTTTGCACTCTGGGGATCCTCATCCTTCTTATCCTTTCTTCAAGTCTTTTTTCATCAGCTTCAGATTCACGCTGTATTTCGCACAGAGCAGGGTTGTTTCACACTTAATAAATCGCAAACAATTTAGTTTTTCCTTTATAACTATTTTATGTTCTGTCACTGTACAAGCAATACACCCGCCATCTACTCCATCATCTCTACATATATGGAAAGTAGAGAACGGAGAGGTTACCTAGATAAGGTTACTTTCCGCATAAAAAAGAGAGATGACTACATATAAAAGTACCTATTAAAATAGGGAAGAAAAATAAATTTAACTAAAATTGTAAAAGATAGAAATCCCGTGTACTTAGCTTTATAGAAATCCAATTCCAGTTTCGAAAGTATTCTACGGACTTCTTTTCAATCGTTTGTACGTACGTGGTCTCAATATCTTGTAAGAATACTTGAACTTTCTCACTAATATATATATGTTGGTATGTATGGATATATATGTTGGTATATTGGTTAAGGTTACGGGTTCGACTTCCAGTCGGGGGAACTGCTTATTTAATTTTCTCGCTCAGCTGGTGCGTTCAGAACGTAGTATGTATATGCTGAATACGGCGAAAGCTAAATCAAATAGAAACTTAATTTTCTCCTTTTATTATTCCTTAAAAATAATTTATGAAATATTGTTTATTTAAACGTACAATAGAAATTTATAGCACTATCATTTATATCGAATATAAAACTGTCGTATATAAGCTGTGCAGTGCATTGTGTACCCTCATATAACATGCGAGGTTTCGAGATGGGTGGAAAGAGAATGGGAAGATTTTATAATATTTTAAAGTGTTTTCCATATAAAATATCATTTTTAATATATAAAAAAAAACTGGTTGTCCCTGCGTTACAAATAGTATTTAATAAGAAATCAGCTTCACACATAAAGCAAGTAAGCAGAGGAAACCTAGTGTTAAGACATTCCGTTCCTCATTTCTTGCCGAATTCTGGAGAAATTTCGTATTGAATGGCAGATACCAGATCGAAGAGATGAAAAAAATAAATATTTAATACCATCGAACCCACAACCAGTAGCGCTTATAGTCACACATTTGGACCCCTGCACCACAACTGCCCCCCAATTTTACTTATTTCAAGTAAATTTTATATAGAAAATGTATATTACTAGAGTGTCCACACCGTTGCTCGCTCCGGAGTCCGGACCAACTAGAGCTAATCCATTAAACCTACACCGTACGTACGTAATTAAATCATTAACATTTATATGAACCTCACTTTATGAAAGGTATGGGATAGTATTAATTTATCTCACCTTATGGAATTCTCTTATATAAAGGCGGAATGTATAGTCATATCTTTCGGTAGGGGAAACGGAGAGTTTTAACAATAGGTTCCCTGCTTAAAAAATTTGCTAAAAATATATCATTATAATTTCTTTTCCTAGTAAAAAGAAAAGTAGTTATTTTTTATATATGACACATTTCTGCTCTCCTCATTTAGTGGCATTAGATGATGCAATTCTGTGTTGTAAAAAACCGTAGAATCCCTTACTTATATTGAAATTAAACCATACTCTAAAACATTCATTGCCTAGAAATCGAATCCACGATATTCGCTTAAAATCTCAGGAACCACTAAACGAACGGGAAATATAATTATGAGAAAATTAAAATAAGAAAGTAAATAAATTATGTAACATATAATCTTTTAGCAAAAAACGTAAACGTTTTTAAACTGGTCACCCCACTCGACCCCGCGGCCGCGCTGCCATTAGGGAATTAAGAGCTTAGAACGGACGTTTTGTATAATAACACGTTACACGGCAAAGCCTGAATTGTAACACGCAATTGAATCTAATTTACCCTACATTAAAATATTTTTCTAGTTCAGGTACCCAGAGGGAACCCAGTGACGAAACACTATATTTTCCCACTTTCTGCCTAGTATCTATTAGTACCAATGGAGACTTCAACGCCGCGCTCGATTTCGTTACTAAACTAAGACATAATTAATATCCCCATATAGGAGTCGAATCCACAACCATTCCTTTTACAGTAAGCTGTTCCACTAAGCCACAACGGCTTCTATTACCATTTAAAATTTCGAAAAATAAATTGAAAAACTAAAATCAATTCGAACTACCAGGAAGCAAAACTTTATACGTCACGTTACAACACAATCTGGAAATAGCGATGTTCGCACTTTTGTTGTATTTCCACATAAATAAGAATAGCTTGGACGAGCCTGGAAATTTACGATCGCATTTTGATGTTGTAGGCCTTTAGAATATAAAATGTTGTATGAGTTTCTTGCTACCAGTTTTGATTAAATTATTTTCTTATATATCTGCAATAAATAAATGAGTAATTTTCGTAATCTTCCCATACTTTTACTTTTTTTATATAGTTTAATTATCAAAGAGGAATAAATTTTACATTTATAATATAAATTAATATTTAAAATTAAATAAAATATTTAATTTCACATCTTAAGATCTATCTCAGAGTTAAGAGCGTCTAAGATAATATATCGGCACAGTGGCACCTCGTCTGATTGTAAATGTAACGGGTTCGATGCCTACTTAGGGGAATTAAATATTTTCATTGTCTTTTTTTGCCACTCAACAGACAATGACTCAAAAATTTTACATTGCAAAACGGTGTGTCTTAAAACTAGGCGTACTAGGGTTATTAATTATATGCGGATACTTAAAAAATAATATAGAATTTTACTATTTTAATTTGAAATTGAAAATGTATGCTGTATATGTTGTCAACATTCTACTTTAGATTTTGCAGCTATTTTTTATCACGCGTTTTACACTCTACTGAAGCAATTCTATGAATCTAAACTCATGTAATTCACACACTTCCCATATAAACAGCTATTTGATAGCGTTGTTACTTTTTGTGTTCCCCGTTATCGTGCTTATCAAGTTTTACGTATTTGTGTGTAAAGAAATATATATGTCCTATTTGAATCTTTAAGTGGGGAACAGAGTGTCTTAACACTAGGTTCTGCCTGCCTACCCAGCTGTGTGCGGGATACAGCGTGAAGCTGATTTAATTTTTTAATCTTTTAGCTATAGATATATAGAGTATCTTATCTTAAAATTTCGAGTAAAACTTTTGATTTTAGCGGGATTTGATTTCTCAAAAAAGTGGTATGTAAAAATAAAAATAATTTTTAAATAATTTTAATTTCCGACTTACATCTATTTGGGTCGCCAGAGAGAACGTCCCAAACGCAATGCCATCAACCTCCCACTGCATACCTTTTTGTGGTATCATAAAAAAAATATTGCTTATCAAACTGAGACTAACTTATTCTACCAAAACTATCAAAATTACCAAAAAAAAAGTATTTAACAAGCTTATTTTCTTTCAGCTTCAGGCTGTATCCCACATGTAGCAAGGCAGCCTAGTGTTAAGACACTCCGCTCCTCGCTTTAAATACTTCACTTTTTCGCGTAGGAATCGAACCCACAACCTGTCGCGTGTACACGCACATACCCCTGAGCCTCGTGACCTCACAAGAAGTATATTATAATAAATGTGAAATACAAAAGCTGTCAACAGCTTAACGCCATCCTAATACAGGCAGATCAAACCTGTTGTAAGAGACAAAAGGCTGGATAATCCACAATATTAAAAATTCGACGAAACAAAGCCTTAGGGGAAGCCATAATTTCTCCATAAGCTCTACGCCATTTAATAAGTGTATCTCGTTTAAGTTTTATGGGGTTTTAGTAACTGGTAAATATTTTAGTATTATTAGGCGAGTTCAAAGTAGACTTTTGTAGAACATTTTGAAATTGTTTTGCAAAAAAAAATAATTTTATAATTAAGCTTATATTTGATAGACTAGATTTTAACTGCGTTTTCTTTTCCAACATAAAAAATAAAATAACTCATAGTTATATAGGACACATACTAAGTGCCTGATGTAACAATAGGACAGCAGGTACAGTGGGTTACACTGATACAATACAACACTAAAGAAATTTTTGAACTAGATCTAATAGTTTCTGCGATTAGGTAGTCAATTAAATAAACATTAGTATTTATAGATTTTAGACTAGCACTAGATTTTTACTGAAATCATTTGCAACTTCAATTACTTTGAAGTAACAATAAGAACAACTCAAAGATATCTATATATGTAATTATCCATACTTATATTATACATCCGAAAGTAACTCTGTCTGTCTGTCTTTTACGCAATCAGGGCCAAACCGCTTATTTAATTGTGATAAAATACTCATATAGAGATACTTGAGGGTCTCGGGATGAACATAGGATACTTTTTTTTCTCATACACTACTACTAACATAACACTTATTAATTTGACATGCAATTTATTCCGCCACGTTAACAACAACCGTCGCTAAGCGACCGTTGCTAGGCAACTGCTTGCAAAGTTTGTTGTTAGAAAACGTCACCCAAAATGAGCTTGCTTAACGCATCTCTCTATTGAAAACTGAAAATAATTTCTTAAATATATTTAATAAATATTCGTATAGTTCAAGCGGGCGTAGCCGCGTTGGGGTCCACTAGTATCTATATATGTAGAGTCAATCAAGCAGTCGGCAACGAGGTGTGTTGGTTCCGTGAGAATATTACTTCCTATCCGCGTTCATTAAGCATTGTGTTTATCTGTAAATACTAAATAGTAAGTATTGGATGAATGTTTATATTATTTGCAGGTTTTAATATATTTTTTTCTTCAGTTAATGTGGAAGAAATACAGAAAGAACGTAGAGATGCATCACTTCCTGTTTATTTTTATCAGCTTCATGTTATTCCGCATAGCAGTATAGATATTTGTGTTGCGCACATACTGAAAAAAACCAATTTATATTACTTTTGATATCTTTGACCTTTTAGTGTCTTCTTCTTCCTGGCATTAATCCCGGCTATTGCCAGGTTATGCCTATTCAACCTACTCCACTTTGCACGTCTTAACTACGGTTAGGGTACTTTGGGCACTTAGAATGTGTCATGTGTCATACATAACTCTCAGTTATTTCCATTTCATTTTACAAGCAAAGTAGCAGGTAAAAGCGAGTATACAAAAATATTTTAGTAATCTACTAACGTGTTTTCACGATAATGAAGGTTGTTTTTCATATACCGATGGTGGCAATTTTCTGTAAGCACCGGTAAGTACTTCCGGTCACGAAGATCATGTAAATCACCCAATTAGGCTTATTAAATGGTTTCATTATATTATTTGTTTTCATAAAAATGATATTATAACTTTACTTTTATTTGCAATACTAAAATCATATTTTTGTTTTAATAAAAATAAATTATTAGAACTTAGTAGAATTAGGGTAGGCAGAGAGAACCTAGTGTTAGGACACTCCGTTTCCCATTATCCGCCGAATTCTGGAGGCATAGCGTTTTAGGCTGCGAAAATCAATGCGTTGCCTTGACATCACAGCAAAGAAAATGGAAGTATAAATTTATTTCCTCCAGTAGAGATTGAACCCATAACCAGTCGCGTTTAGTCACACATTGAACCCCTGCGCCACAACTGGCCTCAAAACATTGAAATATAATAAATAAGAAATCAATCTTAAGTAAGCCAGATGAAATCCTTTGAAACAATATTATTTAAAACTCTAAAAGTAAGTACAATGAAACTTTGTTCAGAAAACGAAATAAATCTTCGTCGAGTCTGCGACGGTGACTACTTTAGACTGGAGTGAACGTGCCTTGTATACGACGGATTAAAGTGAGGATATATATTGTTTAGATATAAAAGCGCGGCGTTGAGTTTCGCCCACAACATGGCGGGAAGTGGGGTAAGGAGTGTTTTAACACTAAATTTCCCTGCTATGTGCGGGATACATCGTTAAGCTAAAAATTAAAATAAAACAGCAGTTTTACACGCAGAGGGAACCTAGTATTAAAACTCACCATTCCCAATCCGCTGCCAAATTTTCAAGACATTACGTGTTGAGCGGCGAAACTTAACGCGGCGTTTTATCTTGTTAATAGAGTAAAAAATTGTAAATTATGAATTCCCCAAAGTGGCACTCGAACCCACAACCGTCACGTTCACAATTAAACAGGCAAAAGTAAATAAAAAAACCTATTAATTTACTCAGCAATAATAAATAACAATAGACACCACTAGAACAACGCACGATGCATCTAATGGTACAGATGCTGCAAAATAAATCTACCACAGATGTACCCAACGATCAGACAGTGATTTATTTTGTCTTGGAAGTGTCTGGTATTTTTTCACGCTTTTTCTGAATACCAGAGGGAACCTAGTGTTTAGACTCTCTGGTCCCCGTCTAGTTACGTGTTGAGTGGAAGAACCTCTAGTCCACGCTCTGTCTACTCGAGCGAGAAATAAAATAAAAAAATCATAATCATTCCGATTATAATTTTTTTATTTTATTTCAATGAGGTGATTGAGCCCTTTGATTTGAACCCATCGTGTTTTGATTTAAATGTTATCTTATTTCTTCTCGTATCCCACACTTAGCAGGGTGGTAGGAGAAACCAGGGAAACTAGTATTCCAGAGTCTCAGGTTCCCTCTGCCTACCTTGCTATGTACAGGATACACCCTGAAGCTGAATGAAAAGAAAAATAATTACTCTTTCTAAAACACGGAGAGCTGTTCCAGATCTTTATATCTGTACTGTTTACGATCTGAGACGCCACTGTATTTCCCGGCCATTGTCGTCCTTCAACACAATCGATCTGGCCACATATTGGACGTTAGTTACTTGTAATACACAATGATTTACATTTAAAACATTATTTTGTAATAAAGGCTGTAATAAAAATTAATTTTAAAATACTCAATCCTCACCTGAGAGAGAGAGTGAGAGAGAGAGAGAGAGATTATTTCCATTTTCCTGGTCTCGTAGACAAAACGCAGGGTTAAGATACGCCATTCAATGCGCAACGTCGATAATATATAGAAATGGAGAATGGAGTACCTTAGTACTAGACTCCCTCGACACGTCTTCCCTGCTTTCTACAGCTTGAAACTTCGCTTATAATTTATATGTACCCAAAAAATATTATTTAGAGAACTTATTTAATATTATTCCATCATTTCAATACAAAATACTGTAAATATTTTCAATTATATTTAACTGTAATGTTAATGATGTAATACAAGCCTCGCTTTGTGTTATTTAATGGTGCAGGTGCAGACGAATTAATTATTTTCATTGTCTCGCTTTCCTATCCTGCTATATGCGTGATACAGCGTGAAGCTTTTTCTTATACAAGTAATAGAAATCTGACTAAATCCTTCCAGATCGTTATATCTCGAAGACTCTGTCTTACAATATAGAGACGGTAGCATTACTAAGTAATTGTTATTCTATACAAGAGTCAAAGTAGTTTTCTTGGAACAGCTTTCTGAACACACTCTATTGAGGGAATTTTACAAAATATTATTTTACAAATTCTATTCTATTTGCGTATGTTACGACAGTTCAGTTCAGTTGTAATATAAAAAGATAAGTCCATTTTAAAAAGTAATAAGATAAAATAAAGAAACCGAATGTTGGCATAATGCTAGTAGGTTCAATTCTTAAGCCAAAAATCAAATATAATAGTAATATATATATGAAAAAGATAAAATAAAGGTTATAAAACATTTGGGGCCATCGTAGGACCACAAGCGTCCGACTGTAAGAGCGACGGCTGTGGGTTCGATTTTCACTCGGGAGATTTAAGTATTTAATATTTTCATTTCTTCACTCAAATGAGGCAAAGCGCACCAAACACCCCTTAAATTCGGCGGAAAGTAGAGTAATTATATTTCACAAGTATTTTTTATTATTTACCTACATTGTATTTTTATTTATTTTGTCCCATATCTAATGAAGTACTAAATTGTTAACATCTCGAACAAACCTCAAAATGGAAGTAGCTGTCAGATATAATTGTCGTTAAACTGAAAATAATTATATTTCGCTTTCACGCTCAAACTCCCGTGACAATTTTGACACGCTAGATATCAGGCGCTCGTTAAAACTTTATACAACTAAAGCATACATACATTTGTATCCCGCATATAGCACGTAAGCAGAGGGAACCTGGGAACCTAATGTTAAGACACTTAGTTCTCCATTAAAACACTTCCGTTGCCTACTTTCCGAATTCTTTCCCAATTCTTTAGGCTTGTCGAGTGGCGTAATTCAACGCCGCTCTTTGACACCCACCTATATAAGAAGGTACGTAAAATAAGAAGCATTTTCATGATGAACGCCGTATATAGCAGAGTCGGAAGACACCAACATTTATCAAAATGTATATTGACAAAAATTGCATGATGGGTTACAGAACTAAACCATTTCATTATAGCCATTTAATTATTATTAATTAAGGAACATGGATGAATTGAGTTCCGTCACCGTATAGAAAACAGCACTATAAAATAAGAAAAATGGAGAGCGGAGTGTCCTAACACTCGGTTCTGTTTACCCACCCTGCTATATGCGGAGAGTTGTGCAGATATAGAATATATTATAGGTTTCTTATTAATGTTTTATTTTAAGGATAATCTACGAACCTTCTCTTACGCAAGCGGTCACAGGATCTATTACGAAAACGACGATAGTATTTACGTAATATTGCGTTTTACGGACGCAACGTACCTACTTGCGAGTATTAATAGATCTTCCTGTTCGAACTAGATTTTCTAACTTTAATTTCTTATATTATGCAACATAATTAACTTGTCGTTTATTAATCCTTATATAAATAATGTTTAACGCCTTCACATTTTTAACTTTTAGCCTTTACTTTTCTACTAATATAATAGGTCCGAAGAGTTTGTTTGATTGAAAGCGGTAATCTCAGGAGCTCATGGTTCAAATTAAAAAAAAATTGTATTGGATAGTCCATTTATCGATTGCTATATAATTTAATCTAAGAATCTAATACCCACACTTTTGAACAACCTTTCAATTGAAAGTTAGATTAATGCCGAAGCCAAGGTCGACCTACATCTCTGATTTATTACCAAGTAAATGTTCCCAGTTCAACATAAATTGATTGATTTTACTTGGAACCACCATTTCCCAATGTGTAAGAAAAACAAATATACTCGATAAAGCCTTTCTAAGTAAAGATACAGTGAATTTCTTTTAAGGATTCCATAGACTAATGGAAAAAATGAGATTCTTATAGATTTGTTATAGCTGTAAGTCTGTCTGTAGCAGCTATGCTATTCAGAAATTGCTAAGGAGTACACAGTTACGAGTAAAATTTTAAAACACAGTTGAAATTTTAAGTGCTTTCTTTCTTCATGAGTGAATCCGACTCGCACGTTTCCACTTTTTTATTCACAACTATATATTGTATTTGTCAGTCATTCTAAGAAAAAGGATAATGTTAGGAAAACAGTCGAAAAAGAAAATTAAGTTTGTTTAATTTAATACAAATATTTGAATGTGAAACGTATTACGATTGTTATATTGCCTTGAACTATGTAAAATCTTATTTACAAATGGTTGTATTTATTGCCAAAGGTATAGATAGATGTATCCTGTTAGACCTCAAGTGAGAATAGCGTTCTCACAGCAAATGGCAAAGGTCGTTTGTTTAAATAAAAATACGTATTCACAGATGTACGAGGACTCCCTGACCCCAACGACTTACATAAAGACATATATATAAAAAGGTTTCACGCTTTTCTCGCATAGCAGGTTCGGGAAGGAATCCAATGTTCTAGCGTTGTTATACGATCATCGATTTTAAGCTTCATTAATATGCGAAAATAAAGATAGATAAGACCAATAGTTTTACTTCTCTTGGAAACAACTAAGATGACATATTCAAAGTGTCCGAAGTAACTCAGGTACAATGGGTTACATCGAAAGAATACATACCTAACAAATACAACACAAAAATATCTTTCATTTTGAACCAGTAGTTCTTGAGATAAAGGCATTCAAGCAAACAAACTTGTCTTTTATATATTTCCTAAAAATAAAAATAGATGGCGTTAGCTGTTAAGAGTAGTTATGGTTGTACGTTTCATATGCGACACGGTCATTAACTCCGCTCCACCATTGTCAAGAGCAAGGACGTTTAAATACATCGTTTTGAATGTATGAGTAATACAATTTGTTTGTTCTTCTTTTGTTTCTTTTAAAAATTCTTATATTTATGCGTTTTTTAAGGTTAAAAAATTAAATCAGCGTCACGAAATTCGAATAATTCGGTGGAAAGCGAAGTTTCTTAAGACTAGGCTCCCTCTTAATCCTGCTACAATATTTCTCTGAGTGGGAATCGAACCTAAAATTGTGATTACGTCTGGCTTGTGAAACACTATGGCTGTAGGTTAGAATCCCATTTGAAGTAATAATCATATCTATTTCAATTGTTTCATTTTTCATACATTTTTTCGCTGTGATAATAAGACAGTACGGTGTTGAGTTCCGGCTAAGTGCCGAAAGTGAGATGTTGTGTGTTAAGACACACAATATCTCAAAAATTAAACGGCCCGTCGGGTTGGAGTCTTAAAATTTTAAAACACTTCATATTCCGATTCCCTCTGTCTATCCCGCTTTGCAGGAAACAGCGTGAATAGACAACTCCTATACAGAATTTCAAATAATTTTCCATATATATATATGTGTACTGTACATATATATACATATTATTACTAAATCATAACTCAGTATGCAATATTAGAAAATTACTTCCGTTCCACCATTGTCAAGAGCGAGGACGCGGGCACCGAATGCACAATAGTCTATAGCTGCGCTTTTCACGCTGGAACGACTCGAAATTGCTGTTGTGATTACTAAATGAAAATTTTAGCTGTACGAGTTTTCAATTTTGTATGGAAATATTGATTTTTTGTTTCTATTATAATATACTAGTAATGGAAAGTATTATGGTGGTTTTTATTATGCTAAAATATATAAGAAATCACAATAAACATAAGTGTTTGTTTTAAGGGAAAAAGTTGTAATACATTGTTATTTCCCTATATATGGCAGGTTGGGCAGAAGGAACCTAGTGTTAAGACATTCCATTTTCCACATCCCCCAAATTGCGTGTTCGTTAGGGAAACTCCACAACGCCCCGCTTAGTTTTGTTATTAGAGCAAGAAAATAAAAATAATTTATTTTCAAGTGACAATAAAACCCACCACCGACGCGTTTACAGTCACACTCTTAACCGCTGCGCCATGATGGCCCCAATTGAATTCCATTTAAATTTTGATTATTTTTTCTGTTAATTGACATATTATGCATAGGCAATCGCATAGCAATGGAATAATATCTGATTGTAAGCACGATGTTTGTGGGTAATAGAATCGATATACCCTCAGGGGAATGTTTATATTTAAAATCAAAAAATCGATATAAATTGGGGAACGAAATACGAATATACTAAGTTTCCTTTATATAAATATAGGATAAAGAGTGAACCTGAAAAAAAACAATAAATTTCACAACTTGCTTAAGCAAACTTAAATCAACCAAAAAAATATTTAAGCACTCATGTAAGCTAAGTCTAGCTTACTATGAATAATTTTCGGTAAAAACGACTTCTTGGTTCCTTGGCCTTGAGGCGAAAGTAAGTGAGCTGAGAGATTTTAATGAGTCACTTACCCAGGGTGGGGGGTAAACCACCCCGTTACTAGCGATGCAAATGTTGTTTGAGGTTTTCCTTCCTTTCTTTTAGTATTATGCAAGTGACAGTAGTAAATAAAGGTTTTTATAAAGGATAAAAGGAAATGCATGACGCTGTGTTAAAAGTAAAGATGTGAAGATGGAAGTGGGGAACGGAGTGTTTTAACACTAGGTTCCCTCTGCCTATCCTGCTATATGCGGGATACAGCCTGAAGCTGATTTATTTAATATGGTTTTTTATTGTTTATTATTATATTCTGTTATGCTTTCGAGTATTTCCGCTACTCCTCAAGCAGGGTCTAAATTTGTCAGAAGTTCTTTTAATTTGAGAGCGGCCGAGAATATTTTAGCTGTTGTCTTGCCACTTTACAGAGAGAATTTTGTTTACTTCAATTCTCAACGAGTTCTTAATTAAAAATGTTTTTGATTATTTATATGAATGGAGAGTATAATAAAATTATATTAGGAGTACAAATAAGTTTCCGCCGTTTTTTATCAAAAATTAAATATTTATTATAGAAGAACGGTAATGTAAGTTTATTCAAAATATTGTCCATCACTTGCAACTACTTTTTCCCATCTCTCAGGCAACATTCGGATCCCACGTTTGAAGAACTCCTTGTCTTTTGAGGCTATCCACGAATCAACCCAATTTTTGGTATCTTCATAAGATGTGAACCGCTGCTCCGCCAGAGCATGCGCCATGGACCGGAACAGGTGATAATCCGACGGTGCAATGTCTGGTGAATACGGCGGGTGGAATAACACTTCCCAATCAAGTGTTTCCAAATACTTTTTCACGGGAGCCGCAACATGTGGACGAGCATTATCATGCAGGAGAATATTTTTTTCGTGTCTAGAATAGTATTGAGGGCGTTTATCCTTCAGAGCTCGGTTCAATCTCATCAACTGTGTTCGATAGAGGGTTCCGTTTATTGTTTCGCTCGGATTAAGCAACTCATAATACACTACACCCAGCTGATCCCACCAAATACATAGCATGAGTTTTTTTCCGTGAACATTCGGTTTTGCTGTCGATGTTGACGCGTGGCCAGGTAATCCCCATGATTTTCTTATTTTTGGATTATCATAATGTATCCATTTCTCATCACCAGTTACGATACGATGTAAAAATCCTTTTTTCTTATGACTAGCTAGCAATATTTCACTTAAGCATAATCTGCGTTCAATATCTCTCGGCTTTAATTCGTACGGAACCCAATTTCCTTGTTTATGAATCATTCCTAATGATTTTAAACGATGTGATACTGCTTGCTGAGTGACTTTTAATGTAAGAGCAAGTTCTTTTTGTGTTTGAGATGAATCTTCCTCCAACAATTCCTTCAATTCTGCATCCTCGTAAATTTTTGGCCTTCCACTGCGATCTTTGTCTTCTATGTCGAAATCGCCGTTTTTAAACTTATGAAACCACTCACGACACGTTCTCTCACTCAAAGCATGCTCACCATATGCTTCTACGAGCAATCGATGCGCTTCAGCAGCAGATTTCTTTAAATTAAAGAAGTAAACTAATATTTCCCGCAAATGACGCTTACCTAGCTCAAATTTGGACATTTTCAACTACCAAAAATTATATTTTACCAATATCAAGTCAATTATATTAGTAAGTTATTTTGTTCTTGAATGACCAAAGTAACTAATATTAGGTTATGATCTGCGAAAACTAACGGACACTTTGTGCCGCGCCATCTACAACAAAACGGCGGAAACTTATTTGTACACCTATTAATTTATCTATTTTAAATATATTTTAGAAATTATTAAATCTACCAATATGCGTTCAATTATTGTTTGGAAGATCCACCCATATTGACTGTAGATATATCACACATTTACATATGTGATCACACACCCACACATCTACACACATAAATGTAAACACACATTTACACCTGTGCACACATATTTACATATATTTATAGAATCATATAGAGTTCAACATTCTTGTATATAAACACACTTCCACACTCACTGGCCCAAAGTCAAATTTTCCAGATTAAACTAAAACGGAAAAATGAAAACACTTAATATTTCCCTAAATGGGAATCGAATCCACAGCCATTGCGTTTACCTACTGTACCACTACGTAACGACGACCTCGCCCTAATCCGATATATTTTTTTTGTATAATTTATAAGACAATTGCTACTATTTTCAGTTCAGTTGAAATTTGCAGTTCTCTAGGGAGAGCGTTTTATTCCTATGAATTTCAAATGAAAGATATACCTGAAAATTTTCACAGCAAAATATGGAAATAACAGAAAATTTTGTGTGAAAATGTATGAACAAGATACATATTGGTGAAGTGGAGAATTTTTCAGGTATGCTTTTACATATGTTAGGTTTTACTTTTATATAAACTTTCAGGCTTTTTGTGAAAACATTTTAATATGGCAACCGTAACTATTATTTTAAGTTGCTGTCATTATCTTTTTATATATTCTTTTATTTTCTTTAGCTTCGTAGCGTAGGTTAGAATGAATCTAGTGTAAAGACACTCCTTTCTCCTCACATCCCCAAATTTTCAAGATATTACATATTGTAGTGCGAAACTCAATACACCCCACGCTTTATTTAACCAGAACGAGGAAATGACAATAGAAAAAAAACAAACGCATATACATATAAGTACATAGTTGTTTTGACCTGCATCTTTCCCGGTCTGAATATGTCAATCTACTTTGTCTGACGTAGGTTCTGACGCCATGGAGAATCTTAATGGGCGGAATATAGGGATAAATCACTCTTACTAAATGTAAGAGTATCACTTAGGTAACAATGCTTTATATAAGCTATATTATTAAAATTTAACAAAGTAAAGTTTTTTCAGTTTTAATATTATTTATGACTTTATCCATTAACTACATCAACTAGCACTGTTAAACATCATAAACGGAAATCGAACTTACACTCATTAGAGCCATAAACTATAATAATCTATACCAGGTACCCAAAGGTCTAAGGCTGTCTACATACATATATATATAGACGTAATAATACATAATGAGGGTAGGTACGAAAGCACCTGTAATTGCATTCCCTACCCGCTAATGAAAATATCTCGGGCCCTCACCTACTGAAACTCGTACCGACATTTAGAGAATGTTGTATTAATTTTTGTTAACGTATAAATATAAGGTATTTTAATAGTTTAGTTTTTTATTTTCGTTTGTAAGTTTCTTTTTTATTTTTTTTTTATTGATGTTCTTGGGCAATGCGGGCATGGTCGCAACCCTTAAATAATTTTGACGACCTTTTGATTTTCAGGTTCTTTTGAGGTCTATAAGTTGATGAATTTCATAAGACAAAAAAATAATAATAGTGTTAGATTGTGTTCAAAGAAAAAAAATCTTCTCAGAGTGAAATCAATGTGTAAGAAAAATGAGGATTAATGTTAAAATTGTTAATTCCCAGATTTTCTTGTCTAAGTTTTATAAATTTTACATAGCAGTCTGTATTTGATTCAATTTTTTTATATTTTTTAGTAAATCCGTCAAATAGCACTATTATATTTAATTAGTTTCATATATAAATATATTTACAATCGCCATTATAGGCACTATATAGATTTTAACCACCAACCACATTTTTATAAAGTCACCCCAATTTACTTTAATATCTAAATTATAACATTTTTTTATAATATGAATATCTATCATCGAAAGGTCACTCACTCATCACGAAATCTCAGAAATTACATGTGCTAGGAATCTCAAATTTTGCATAGAAGTTACTTATAGGACGTAGGTGCTCGCTAAGACGGGAATTTGTAATATTCGACTTCTAAGGGATTGTTTTTGGGGTTGAAAATTTGTATGAAACTTCGTTTTTAATGACATTTGTCTTTGTCATTCGTTACTAAATACTCAAATTTTGCATGAACGTCATTTATAGGACGTAGGTACACAAGGAGAATTTAATAAATATTAGAAAGTTAAATAAAAGAAATTAATAATAACGTAGTTCTGTGGCTGGTGACTTATGGGGCATGTCTGTTAAAGTTTTTAATTCAATTATA